>JARYGA010060502.1:117220-166893 GCA_030545235.1 Helianthus tuberosus | reverse complement strand
ACGTTCAGTACCTGTCACTTAACCTTTTTGGAAAATACGTCAGTTTACACTGGTAAATACAATTAACCGACTCATTTTGGAAAAGAGTTTAAAAATTGATTTGAATGCACGAGGCACAAAATATCTTTTATAACTTGATTAAAATGCACAGAGGCAAAATTAATCTTTTATACTTGGGACAATCTTATTAATAAAAATCTTGTATCCGATTTACATGGTTGTCCAACATTTAGGGCCGGTGATTATACAATACAAGCCGGTCAAGATTAATCGGCACACCATAAATATAACTCACAAGAAGACATCCGTACGAGTGAGTATATCTTTTACATACGCAACAGGAGGTGTTATGCCTACACCTTGTGCTTAAGTTATGGCCATTCACTTTTTAAATGAGCCAAGGATATCCAGGACACGGTCATTAACCCCCAATGTTATTTGTTATCAATCAATACAGATTAAAACGGGATTATGCAATTTAATCATCTCCGATTAAAAGGTTTCTACACCCGACCAAGCGGTATTTTTATAATACCGTATCCCAAGCCCATATAAGGGAAAATAAGTTAAAAGTATTTACCTGAGCTAGCAAAAGCAATTTATACTCAGCCGTATATTCTAATCAGCAAGCACAAGTACTTCTACTGGGGCTCTCAATCTAGAATGAAGGTTTTATTAACCTATTAGATTCCTAACGGGTCTTATTTAAGTCGTAACTTAGACCGGTTAGTTTTAAGGAAGGTTTACGGTTCAAACGCATGATTAAGCGAAGACCGGAATAGAATATGATTTAGACCCGACAAGTTTGAAGACTTGTATAATATGGGTAAACTAAACACATTCTGGATTTTGAGATAAAAATGATAAGGTTTGACCCGTTTCGGCTAATTTATGCAAACTAGTTACATAAACCGAACCGAACGCGCATGAAGCGTAACGGGTAACCATAAGAGTCCTAAACAGGTTTCCTAAGTTAACATGCCTTAAATATGTTGTGATATCAGTAGGATACCTTCCATTATGCCCAAAACGAGTTTAATCTTATATTAAGCCCCGTAGGAGTATTTTGGTCATTTTAAAGATTATAAAAGGGATTAATTAAGCTTCTGTGATCCGGGTCTGAATAAATCAGTAAAATAATTTATTTTAACAGGTTACCTCAGTTGGTAATAAGTCTTATGTGATAAAATGGTTTTAAACTCAAACTATGCGTTTAATACGCGTATAAAGCCGTTTTAAGCGATGTACGGGTTAAAATAGGATTCTGAGTTTTCTGATTAGTTAAACAGGTTCAAAACACTTCATTTATTATTTAAAATCAGTAGCAATTGGATTGGTATCAAAAGGATTTGTAAAACTCATTTTATGGCCTAAAAGGGTATATTCGGTATTTACCGAATCAAGGCGGTAATCCTAGCTTATGATCAGTTTAAAAATAATTAAAAATCTTCAAAAATCCCAAAATATTATATTACATCAGTGGGTAAAAGGTTTGGTGTCAATAATTGGGTTTAGATAGGCTTTACGCTAATGACGCCGTTTAATTACTAATAAGCGTTCTAATTACGTCATTAAGCATAACTCCTAATCTAGACCTCCAACTGATGTGAAAATTTAGGGACATGTTTAATAATCAGTAACAAAGATTATTGTACTTTCATATTTCCAAAATTCTCGTTTTATGGTCATAAGGGCATTATGGTCAATATTTAAGCAATTAACGGAACGTCGGACAATTAAGGATTCAAGTGGTATAAACGCAGAGGGTTATACAATCATGTAACTAGGTCCTAATGGAAATTTAAGGCATGTCTAAAGCTATCTAAATCGGGTCAGAACTGAAGTCAAAGCAAAAGTCAAAGTTTTGCGACTTTCGGTTCCGAAACGATCCTTAACTGAAAATTGTCTAGTCGGACATGCATAGACATGTTTTCATACTAATTACCAAGTTATATGAGCGATAAAATAGGTTACACGTCTTCTATATTGCTAATTATGCGTTAATGTGAAAATTATCATTCCGTTGACTTTTTACAATAAACTTTGACTCGACAAATGATCTAGTTAGAGCGGGAATTAGAGGGTGCCCTTTTAAGGGTTTATTACCCACATAATTACCAACTTATAACAACCTTAAGTTTGACTAAACGCTGGATCATTAGTGACTAATCAACAAGTCAACCGTTAATTACGACGGTTTGACTTTAAGGCTATAAACTAATCAAAACTTAAACAAGGAAGGTTGAAGATACTTACACAAGTCCTATGAACGATTTGGAATGCTTGAGGATGGTCCTTGTGCTCCAGAAATGACCAGAAGATGATTGAGAATGAATGATCAAAAGTTTGCACATTGTGGGTTCTTATATAGTGATTAAAACTCACTAGATTATTGACAACCAATGCTACAATTGATCATGGATCATCCACAAGTGTCCCTAAGGCCTAAATACCAGTTTAGGAAGCCCATGGTATTGAATCAAGGCCATTGGAGTCGGTTACAAGGCTGAACAGCCACCTGTGCAACATTTTTTATCAGACAAGGCAGTTGCGTAGCGCGACTGCATAGGGGCTTAGTGCTCGCGCTACGCGAGCACGTGGTGACCTGCCAAACAAGTTTCCATTAATTGCAGTTTTGGTCCCCGGTCCTCCTAAACGTCGCTTTCTCATTATTTCTTGCATTCTAAGCCTTTAAAATTGACATTTAGGGGCTTTAAGACTTATACCCACTTTGTGAAGTCCTTGGCCACTTTGTGTTTACCCGAAAAGTCATAAATTTCCATGTTGACGCTTCTAACCCCTCGTACACGAATTTTATCATAACTTTCTCATACGATAACGAAACTTGGTGAAATTTTTATGGTGCATTCTAGTGAGCATAATTAATCGTTACAAGGCTTCGGGTTTGCTAAAAGATCACTCAGAGGTATACTTTAAACATATTGACACATTTAGCCCCTGTAGTTTGTAATCTCTCACTTTCTTTCACAATTAGCTTCGTATGATCCATGATTTATTCGTTTGAAGGTATGAGCATCATGTAGGGTTAATGTACAGTATATTTATCCACTGTTGACGTTTTAAACCCTTGTATTCACATAGTTTCCATGTTTGTCAACTTTAGTCCCTCTAGAGTATTCTTTCACACGTTCAAGCTTATGACACGTGTTAATACATTATAGGACGTGGATTTTCGAGGTGTTACATCCTCACCCCTTAAAAGAAATCTCGACCTCGAGATTTGCTAAAATGATGGAAGTACTTTTTGTCGCATAATGGACTTAACTTCTATAACATATCTGGAGTCTTTCCAAGCTCCCAAAGTGACTCCTATATTAGGTACATGTATCCTTTTGGAGCTTCTTAACCTGTCGATCCTCAGTCGATACAGGACGCTCATCACATCATAAATCTGCATATCATTATGTGATAGTGCTTCTTGACTTATTGGCGAAACATATCCTTCAGTCACTAGTGTGCAATGTATTGCGAGCTCCGCCAAGCTCCTTAAATAGGTTTGAGCTTATAAGCTACTTGATTTTGATACATTCGATTTCCTTCGAATGATTCTATATATTCAGAGCTTAACTAGCCTAATGATTTAACAAATTTGGCACACCCTTCTTGGGTGATATATTTTGTTGAACCTTATTCCTTAACAAGAATTTAGGAGGTTTGCTATTTTCATAAATCCTTGATTTCCTGCTGTATACTGGCAACTTACAGTCGATTATGGATTCGTATGATCTTATTTGTTGTTTCCAAGGCAACTTTCAGATCCTTATAATTGGACTTACCAATTCTCTATCTAACAATAGATGCTTAACATTCCATCCATACAAGGTCTCCCAAGGAGCAGCCTTAATACTTACATATCAATTATTATAGGAAAGCTTATCTTAAGGTGGGATGGTTATCCCCACCATTGCTTAAAAATAATCTTAAGGAATAGCTAATCCTTATAGCTAGTTGAATAACTCAATGATCCTGGGTAGTTGATGGCGATTCTTAATCGTTGCCTAAATAGGGTTGCGGTAATGAATGCATAAGCAGAATGAACCATCTATCTTATCTAACAATATCAAACTCTCGGAATATCGAGTTAGGCTGTATGAATCTCCTATCTTAAAATTTACTTAATCAGGGTTTCGATTATTCCATAATCAACACGGAGTTCTTACAACACTCCAACCCAAAGAGGGATGTTAATCTTAACTCTACTTGCCTCTAGGGAGGTAAACAGGGTAAACTTAGGAGAAGATAACCAAGATACAAGGAGGTTACAGAGATTTTTCCAAATCTCAGGCTCCAGTTCATTCATCCTCGCTTGTGCCAAATGAGTGACACATTTATGTTATGAGTCCGCAGACTCCTTTACCAGGAAACATTTATTTGGAAAAATTCTATTTTCTAGATATCTTCTTTGAATGCCATTAGTTGACTTTAGTACCATAGGATCATTGGGATATCTTTGTGGTTCCATGCATTAAACCTCCATACTGATCAGGCATGGAAACAATCTATGGAACTTATTTAGATACATCAATTCTCCTACGGCGGTTTTGTCATACCATTTGGTATTCGTAATCAATAGGGATTAAAGAGATATCAATTACAAGCGAATGTACTTTATCTGGAGAGAGGGTACATTAGGACTTTATGATTGAAGATTTCTGACAGGAATAGAAGAAATAGTCCCTGTGAATTTTCTACCTGTAAGTTTTACCTTACACTTAATATATATAGGGTTCTTATGAAAGGTTTTAAAAGCTTGTTATACTTATAGTTTATGAAGGATTTATTGGTATCCGAACCAAAATAAAAACTCTTATCATTTAAATCACTGATAAAATGTCAAGGAATGTACCTGATGCCATAATTTATGGACTAGCTTCGGCATTTTAGGCGCTTCCATTTTCAGGCTTTCCTTCCTTAGCCGCATTTCCTTTGACAGATTCAGGGCACGTGGTCTTGATGTGGCCTTTCTCATTACAGCCGAAGCAGACTGCATTCTTCATGTCCTTGCAGTCCAATGTTTTATGTTCCCTCGATTTGCAGATCCCACAAGCCCTCGGCTGTGATTGGAATTTTGGTTCGAACCTGCACTTCCCATAATGGCGCTTCTTGCAGGTCTTGCATACAGGTTTCTGGTTGGACTTTTGTTTGTTCTTTTTCTTAAAACTCTGGGAGTTATCTTCCTCCCTTTTCCTCTTTAGTTCATCCCTTGCATTAGAGGTATGAACGAGATCCTTCTTGTGAGTAAGGACGTGTGGTCTTGGATGAGTCTTGGAGCTAATAACATTGGGCTCCTTGAACTTTTTCACGACCTTCTTCACAGCTTTTCCAACAGCTGCGTCTATCATAGTTTGAAGAACATCGTGAGAAATTCTAAGGTTCACAATTGTAGCATCATTAGCATGCGTCGCATTATCCATGGCGCGATTGACTGTCGTCTTATCCGAGTTTGCCATACTCGATATTGGTTCCTAACACCAATAAAACAATTTCTTAGTTGCAATCCAACAACTGCTATTTCTCATCCTGATGGCCTTAATATATATACTAACCATGGTATCAATAACCCATACAGGCTAATATAGCACTAACATTCTTAATGAACGTTATTTAAAATATATATTAATATTACTTAGCCTAGGTCGCAAAAGACCATCAATGACATTTAAGGTTTGGACCTAGTCCATCACTTTTCTGACAGAGGATCAAAACGTCACATCTGTCTTTATTATATTGGAGAATTTAGGTAGCTTGAAGGCTTGCCATAGGGATATCAGAAAAGAGTGATTCCTAATAGATATAAGATATCAATCTAAGATTTGTTGGAGCATTCTTTAAAGTATCATCGGCCAATTTCTATCTCGCGTTAATTGACCGGAGTCTTAGTCAGGCGGAGACAACAGATCTCAACATTTATCGTTAATTATAGAATCATATGTGCCAGCATCAAATAATTTCTGCATAAACTTCTTGACAAGGAAAGGTACCTGCTATATAGTCATCATTCTGCACCATCTCCTGGGCGTTCCTTTGGAAGACTCACGCGTTTGCCTTCCTGGCCTCTCCCTGCTTCTTTATAAGTTTCGGGCAGTTGGTTTTGATGTGCCCTTCCTCGTTACAATTGTAACATGTTGCGTTCTTCAACCCCTTGCAATCTAAAGTTTTGTGACCCTTGGTCTTGCAAATTCCACACAATTTAGCACGTGGGTCGATTGTACATTTTCCAGAATGTTGCTTTTTGCAGTTACTGCATTTGGGACTGTTATTAGACTGACTCGAGTTCTTCCTAAACTCGGAATCTTTCCCGCGCTCAGAGCTTCCCTTCTTCTTCTTGTTATATTTATGAGAATTTTCCTCCTCTCTTTCTCTTCTTCCCCCGCCAGAAGCCTTAACAGACTTAATTCTGGTTTCATCTAAGGTGAGAGATAAGGATAAGTCCACCGCGGACCTATAGGTGGTTGGCCTAGATGCTTTAACATTTCCTTTTATCTCTGGTGCTAGGCCTCCAATGAAACGCGCTATGCGTCTAGGTTCAGGGGTGACTAAATAAGGAACTAGGCGGGACATAGTGTTGAAACTTGTCACATATGCCTGACAATCCAAATTCTCCATGACCAGAGTCAAGAAGTCTGATTCTATCTTTTCTACCTCATGTTGAGGGCAATAGTTTTCCTTGACTAATGCAACAAATTGCTCCCAAGATAAGTTGTAGAGTAGAACCTTTCCCGTGGCTTGGAGCAATGATCTCCACCATGCCAACGCTTCTCCTTTGAATGATTGTGAAACAAATTTCACAACATCTTGCTCCGCACAACCGCTGATGTCAACAACAGCGTCCATCTCATCGAGCCATGTCATGCAATCAATGGCCCCTTTTTCTCCTGTAAAGTCTCTGGGCTTGCAGGAGACAAAATATTTATATGAGCAGGTCTTAACTGGTGCCTCTTGATGAAACACAACCTGTCTAGACGGAATACTCCTTTGATTTGACAAGTCATGAACATCGTCCTCCCTCAACTCATGTGTGTTAGAAGGGGGCTTACTACGAGTCACAGATAGAGTCTTAGAGTGGGTATCATTTGATCCATCATACTGTCTGTCAAGAGCTCGAGTAACAGCATAATCTATTATTGCCTGCAGTTCTGCTCCAGTTACATTGATTCTAGTAGCATCATTGTCCTCCTTCATGTGGCTGTTAACTTCATCTAATCCAGCCATGTAGCTTGATGGCTACATAAATATTGACAATGATTTATTCAGAGGTTATTATGAAATTATAATTTTTGATAATTTATTAACTATGGTAATATAAACCATATGGGTTAATTTGTTAGTTATAATTAATTAATATTTTCATTATAATTTGTCCCCGTTATAAAACATTAAGGATATTAAAGTGGCGCAAAAGCCTAGTCACAAGGACAGTTTTAAATTTTATAAGCCATGATTTCAGAGAATCGAGGCATTAAGGTTTGAACATATTTCATTACCTTCTCTTGACAGAGAGCCAAAGACTTCAACTGTCTTTGGTCTTTTAGGACAATAGATATAGCCCGTGGGCATTTCCCTTCTGAGGGATGTTTATGATATGATCATCTTCTCAGATGTTATTAGTCTAGATCGTATAGATCATACCGACTATTGTGCTTGGACAAGGTCCAACATTTTTAGACAGGAGGTCAAGACCACCACTGTCGTTGCCTTTTCAGACAACAAGTTTAGCCCGTAGGCACTTCATCACTAATGGATGTTTATAATATGATCATCTTATAGGATGATATAAGCCATGATTTCTGGATCATTAGGCCAAATTCGGAAATTTGAAAAATTCCAATATAGGGATGACTATTGTGATTTTTCTCAGATCACGTTTGTCAAGTATGATAACACGTTCTTAGTTGTTTAACAATATGATCATCTTTATTCGATGATTTAAGCCATGATTTCTAAATCACTAGGCTAGATAAGAAAATTGGAAGAATCCAATATAAGGATGACTGTTGTGATTTTCTCAAATCACATTTGTCAAGAGTGCTAACACGTTCTTAGGTGTTAACAAGGATTTGAATCCCTTGAATATGTTTTACCATCTTGGCCATGTCTAAAAATGACACGTGGCTAGGTCTTGTCCTTTTTAGATTTTGTCATTTTATTATAATGGTAGATCTTATAAAAGGAATGTTATTTTTTTTTTTTTTCATTTTTCATGCTCAGAATGAAAATTTAAATTTAATCATTCCACTATAAATTTAAAAGTACAGATGTGCCCTAGACAGAACTTGAAAGGAATAATGTTGTCCTTGAAGGGACTGAAAGATAAATATCGTTATAAAGACTTTTAAGGAAACGATCTTCAGCAAAAGGAGTTTCTTCTTTATTTTATTTCTGAGTGCTTTCTCCTTGGTTGCACGTTTCATCCTAGCCGCTGTACGAAGGTCAGCAATTCAAGGCTCCGGGTGTGGAGAATTCCTATTACGGCTTCTTCGCTTGGCGACGTATCCAATATATAAAAATTGGAAGCAAAAATTCCAGATTAGGATTGAGAATATTCCTATGTTAAGTCTAGACTCAGAAGGTCAAGGAATGTGCTACTGTGTCATTGAGATTAAACACTAAGGGCTAGTGTTTAATTCACTCAATGTTGGCTCTGATACCAACCTGTCACACCCCAATATTTCCACGTTTCACTGGTGGGCCCGGTAGGGGAGTATTGTGACGTAGTTGATATCATCATAGTCAAAAAACACAATATATAAATGCACAGCGGAAGCAAAAAAATAAATATATTACAATCCGAATATAAAGTAATATCAAAGTATTACAACGGAAAGTAAAGGATCCACAGGCGGATCTAATAAAAGAAACTGTTCAACAGACTTCAGGCATCTAGAACTTGCAAGATTCCTTATTAACGCCCTGAGCTTCCAGCCAATTACGTTCAGTACCTGTCACTTAACCTTTTTGGAAAATACGTCAGTTTACACTGGTAAATACAATTAACCGACTCATTTTGGAAAAGAGTTTAAAAATTGATTTGAATGCACGAGGCACAAAATATCTTTTATAACTTGATTAAAATGCACAGAGGCAAAATTAATCTTTTATACTTGGGACAATCTTATTAATAAAAATATTGTATCCGATTTACATAGTTGTCCAACATTTAGGGCCGGTGATTATACAATACAAGCCGGTCAAGATTAATCGACACACCATAAATATAACTCACAAGAAAACATCCTTACGAGTGAGTATATCTTTTACATACGCAACAGGAGGTGTTATGCCTACACCTTGTGCTTAAGTTATGGCCATTCACTTTTTAAATGAGCCAAGGATATCCAGGACACGGTCATTAACCCCCAATGTTATTTGTTATCAATCAATACAGATTAAAAACGGGATTATGCAATTTAATCATCTCCGATTAAAAGGTTTCTACACCCGACCAAGCGGTATTTTTATAATACCGTATCCCAAGCCCGTATAAGGGAAAATAAGTTAAAAGTATTTACCTGAGCTAGCAAAAGCAATTTATACTCAGCTGTATATTCTAATCAGCAAGCACAAGTGCTTCTACTGGGGCTCTCAATCTGGAATGAAGGTTTTATTAACCTATTAGATTCCTAACGGGTCTTATTTAAGTCGTAACTTAGACCGGTTAGTTTTAAGGAAGGTTTACGGTTCAAACGCATGATTAAGCGAAGACCGGAATAGAATATGATTTAGACCCGACAAGTTTGAAGACTTGTATAATATGGGTAAACTAAACACATTCTGGATTTTGAGATAAAAATGATAAGGTTTGACCCGTTTCGGCTAATTTATGCAAACTAGTTACATAAACCGAACCGAACGCGCATGAAGCGTAACGGGTAACCATAAGAGTCCTAAACAGGTTTCCTAAGTTAACATGCCTTAAATATGTTGTGATATCAGTAGGATACCTTCCATTATGCCCAAAACGAGTTTAATCTTATATTAAGCCCCGTAGGAGTATTTTGGTCATTTTAAAGATTATAAAAGGGATTAATTAAGCTTCTGTGATCCGGGTCTGAATAAATCAGTAAAATAATTTATTTTAACAGGTTACCTCAGTTGGTAATAAGTCTTATGTGATAAAATGGTTTTAAACTCAAACTATGCGTTTAATACGCGTATAAAGCCGTTTTAAGCGATGTACGGGTTAAAATAGGATTCTGAGTTTTCTGATCAGTTAAACAGGTTCAAAACACTTCATTTATTATTTAAAATCAGTAGCAATTGGATTGGTATCAAAAGGATTTGTAAAACTCATTTTATGGCCTAAAAGGGTATATTCGGTATTTACCGAATCAAGGCGGTAATCCTAGCTTATGATCAATTTAAAAATAATTAAAAATCTTCAAAAATCCCAAAATATTATATTACATCAGTGGGTAAAAGGTTTGGTGTCAAAAATTGGGTTTAGATAGGCTTTACGCTAATGACGCCGTTTAATTACTAATAAGCGTTCTAATTACGTCATTAAACATAACTCCTAATCTAGACCTCCAACTGATGTGAAAATTTAGGGACATGTTTAATAATCAGTAAACTTTGACTCGACAAATGATCTAGTTAGAGCGATAAAATAGGTTACACGTCTTCTATATTGCTAATTATGCGTTAATGTGAAAATTATCATTCCGTTGACTTTTTACAATAAACTTTGACTCGACAAATGATCTAGTTAGAGCGGGAATTAGAGGGTGCCCTTTTTAGGGTTTATTACCCACATAATTACCAACTTATAACAACCTTAAGTTTGACTAAACGCTGGATCATTAGTGACTAATCAACAAGTCAACCGTTAATTACGACGGTTTGACTTTAAGGCTATAAACTAATCAAAACTTAAACAAGGAAGGTTGAGGATACTTACACAAGTCCTATGAACGATTTGGAATGCTTGAGGATGGTCCTTGTGCTCCAGAAATGACCAGAAGATGATTGAGAATGAATGATCAAAAGTTTGCACATTGTGGGTTCTTATATAGTGATTAAAACTCACTAGATTGTTGACAACCAATGCTACAATTGATAATGGATCATCCACAAGTGTCCCTAAGGCCTAAATACCAGTTTAGGAAGCCCATGGTATTGAATCAAGGCCATTGGAGTCGGTTACAAGGCTGAACAACCACCTGTGCAACATTTCTGATCAGACAAGGCAGTCGCGTAGCGCGACTACATAGGGGCTTAGTGCTCGCGCTACGCGAGCACGTGGTGACCTGCCAAACAAGTTTCCATTAATTGCAGTTTTGGTCCCCAATCCTCCTAAACGTCGCTTTCTCATTATTTCTTGCATTCTAAGCCTTTAAAATTGACATTTAGGGGCTTTAAGACTTATACCCACTTTGTGAAGTCCTTGGCCACTTTGTGTTTACCCGAAAAGTCATAAATTTCCATGTTGACGCTTCTAACCCCTCGTACACGAATTTTATCATAACTTTCTCATACGATAACGAAACTTGGTGAAATTTTTATGGTGCATTCTAGTGAGCATAATTAATCGTTACAAGGCTTTGGGTTTGCTAAAAGATCACTCAGAGGTATACTTTAAACATGTTGACACATTTAGCCCCTGTAGTTTGTAATCTCTCACTTTCTTTCACAATTAGCTTCGTATGATCCATGATTTATTCGTTTGAAGGTATGAGCATCATGTAGGGTTAATGTACAGTATATTTATCCATTGTTGACGTTTTAAACCCTTGTATTCACATAGTTTCCATGTTTGTCAACTTTAGTCCCTCTAGAGTATTCTTTCACACGTTCAAGCTTATGACGTGGATTTTCGAGGTGTTACAACCACAGAAGGGGCTCTATAGATAGAGAAGAAATACGCCGGTAAGCTTTCTAGGACAGATTTAATGAGAACAACCCTGCCACCGATGGACAAGCAAGACGATTTCCATTTAGAAAGCCTAGCATCAAAAACATCGTACACCAGCTTCCAATTGGCGACCCTATTCATGTTCGCCCCCACAACTACCCCCAAATACTTAAATGACAGCTACCCACTTTACAACCGACCACCGAAGCCAACCCCTCAACCTCCGACGCCTCGACTCCCAAACCAAAAAGATTACACTTGGACAAGTTAATCTTCAACCCGGAGTAAATACGAAAACATCTAAGGATATGAACCACATTCTCTATGTTCACTTTAGCCAAATCACCGATTATGATCGCGTCATCCGCAAACAAGAGATGCGAAATAGACGGACCATCGTAAGGAGTGCAGATGCCATGTAACACTCCAACCTGAACCGCTATGTCAAGCATACAAGCTAACACTTCCATAACCATGAGGAATAAAAACGGAGAGATGGGGTCGCCTTGCCTCATTCCTTTGCCACACTGAAACTCGAAAGTTGGGGAGCCGTTGACCAACATAGAAGACCTTGCCGATATCAAGATCCCACGAATCCAACAGTTCCAAATAGGCGGGAATCCTATTTGGGTCATGGTATCAATCACAAAATTCCAGTTGACGTTATCATATGCTTTCTCAAAGTCGGTCTTCAGGATGAAGGCTTGTTTACGGTTCTTTTTCCACCAATTAATAACCTCGTTGACCACAAGAGGGCCGTCCAAAATGAATTTACCCTTTAGAAACACCGTTTGAGAATTAGATATAACGGACCCCACCACCACCTTAAGTTGGTTGGCCAGAAGTTTGGAGATGAACTTGCTAATGACGCCCACAAGATTGATAGGTCTATACCCATTCAAACAAACCGAGTCAGCAGACTTGGGGACGAGAGTGATAAAAGACGAGCTACACCCCGCATTAATCTTGCAAGAGGAATAAAAATGACCAGCAATACTCCTGAAATATTCCTCGAAAATGTCCCATAAATGTTTAATGAACCGGAAGTTAAAACCATCCGGGCCTGGGGCATGATCGTCACCACACCCGAAGACAACTTCTTTGATTTCAGAATTGGAAAATAGGGCAAAAATGAGTCTGCTTTGCTCAACCGAAATCTTTTTGAACTTGCTACAACATATCCGAGGCCTATAAGGCAAAACCTCCTCAAAGCGACTTCTAAAGAAAGAGAGGACTTCCTTCTTGACAAGAGAAGATTTCGTGATGCATTCCCCGTTGATAAAGAGACCCGGAATAGCGTTAGAGGCTCTTCTTGTGTTGATACAACCATGGAAGAATCTGGATTTCTCGTCCCCATCAACCGCCCATCGAACACGGGCACGCTGTTTCAAATCAGAGACTTTCGACAAGCTCAACTCCTTTAACATTTTCTTGCTTTCAGCTAACATCCATTCCCCTTCCTCCATCAACTTATGGTGTTCCATGATATCTTACAAAGCCTCTAAGAGAGCCGAGGCCTCCTCTTCTCCCTGTTTATCCAACAGCAGCCTTTCGTTCCTCCAAGTTTTGACCTTGTCCCGAATGGCAGCCAACTTCTTAGCCAAGATAAGGTCCAGGTCACCCGAACCCTCAAAAGCATCCACCATCAACATAACAGATTCTTCCAAACCAGGTTTTTCAAGCCAAGAGTTGAGGAACCTGAAAGGCTTGGGCCCAAAATTAGCCGCCGCAGAAGAAGGCACCAGAGGGCCATGATCCGAGAACTTTTTCGGGAGCACATGTAAACAAGCTTCGGGCCACTTACTGATGAAATCATAGCAGACCAAGAATCTATCAATTTTGCTCAATTTCTTGCCATTGTCACGGATACATGTAAATTTGCGACCCCTCATACTATGCTCCATAAGGCCCGAATTATGGATGAACGAATTAAAAGTAGCAGCACAAGAATGCTTGAAAACCGAATTTTTACGCTCATCTTGGAAACGAACCGCATTGAAGTCCCCAGCTAACAACCACAACCCCTGCCATCTCCCCATCTCAGACTCAATATCATCTCATAAGGCTTTTTTGGCCGCTATGCCTTGCGGCGCATAAACGTTAACCACATTTAGAAGCTCACCACTACCCTTTAATCTGCCATGAATGATGATAAAATACCGCTTCTTCACCAAGTTAATCCTGTCAAAGAGAGCCCGATCCCAAATACAAATAAGGCCCCCCGACTTGCCAACCGACTCTACCACTTCCATACCGAAATTATTGTTACCCTAAATACTAAGCCCGACCCTATCCCAGACCGACTCCATTTTAGCTTCTTGAAGAAGAATAAAATGAATATCCTGGCTAAACTTGAGATCGTGAACCCACGGCACCTTCTCCGCACCTCCCAACCCTCTAACGTTGAGAGACAAAAAATTCATAATAGAACCCCATTAATACCTTCTTCCAAGATAGAGTCTCTAACCAAATTCTCATGAGCCGCCAGGTTCGCTCCAATCATAGCCCCAACGACCACAGTAGCTTCAATCTCCTCTGGCAAATTACCATCACCATTAACCACAGGAGCATGTTCACCACTCCAATCTTGACTAGCAGCCACCTGGCTCACAAAGGGGGAAAGTGTCGGCTCTCTGGGGGTTCATAATTGAGATCAAAAGAGTTCCCATCGGAGTCGTTACCATCCACAGGGCCATTACCTTCTCCAGAGTGCCTTTGAGCAACATGGACCTCCAAAATCCCAATAAATCTATTAAGGTCAAAATGGTCTCCTTCATCCGTCCTTCCTCTTTTCTTTGGTCTGGAATCACCATTAGGGCTTAAAGAAATGGGCTGGGCCTTATTTATGGATTTGTGGGAAGAAAAAATGTTGGGCCGTCTATGAACTTTACTCGGGCCCACTGAAGAGAAAAAATAAGTGCCATTTCCTGAGGTATTATTATTCTGCTCAAAGTTATTTCCTCCATGCACCACCTCAAGAATAGGCGAACAATTAACCACCTCGGTACCATCCATGCACGTATCGACATTGTTGGCTGGGACAAACTCTTCGCTTCCCTGTTCTCTAACCTCTTCAACTTCCGGGTTCCCAACCGGCGACTCAGCAGCCCTAGCCGGCGAGTTCACGGCCTGCGCACAACGTTCTTCCGACGCAACCTGGCTCACCACCAACCCAACACAATCAGGTTCCCAATCTCCAGCCTCCTCCGAAACCCACAACCTGAACGAACGGTCTCTCCATTTCAACTTCATAGAGACGTTGTTTCTACTGCCTTCTCCAACTAGGATTCCCCCACACACACCATTGATAGGTCCCCATTATCCAAGTTCAGGTTAGCAGGGTGAAGAATCTTGCCAAAATTCACCGCCACACTGTCAAACACCTCATTCTTGGCCAAGTGAAGAGGTACCCCATGAATCTTAACCCAAGCTATACGATCAAAAGGAATCACCTGTCCTTCCCAGACATCAAGAGCTGAAAACCAACCCCTCCACAAGTTAGAATTCAACACGAACTTCCTCCGCCATAAGTTTATTCAATTTAATCAGAGTCGGAAGGTCCTTGGTCCTACCGATCAAGGCTTTACCGAACAGATCCTTGAAAGCAATAGTATCAGCAGGGGCTATCACTACTTTCTCCGAATGGCATGCTACCAAATCCGACGACAGACTTCCAGTCTCAACTCTTTTCGACCCTTGAACCATATCTCTATAAGAACACCCACCTTCTGAAATAAAAAAAACAATTCCGACCCTTGGTTAGATGGAAGTGGCTCCTGGTCGGGAACCTTCTCAGTAGTACCCACCCCCGCTGTTTTTTTCTTTTTTTGCTGGGCTAACAGATCCATTAACTCTGGATTCTCAACGGCAAACTTGGTGATATTAACTCTCAACTTACTGTTCCCCATCTTTATCCCATTCAATCTTTGTTCCAGGTTGCAAGCATTCTTCACAAACCTAAAAGTGACAAAACCGAATCTGTTGCCCTCCTTGTCTTTCTTCTTGGCGACATAAGATCCTACCACCTCACCAAAGCCTCCCAAGAATTGAGAAACTTCCCATGGAGTACATCCATTGGGTAAGTTTGTAATGAAAAATTTAGTGATGTCCTTATCCCCCTATGCCCTTCTTTTCTCCCTTTGTTCCTTCTACGATGATGGACGTCTTTTCAAGGTTCGCCCTCTTCACATGCCTTCAATCTTTTAGCGTTGATACGATGACATGCCACGTCTAAAAATTTTCTTTAATTTTGTGAAATTTTGTTTCTGGGTTGTCTTCCTAGTTGTAAGACTTAAATCCGATATTGTCACTATTACATAAATCATAAACAAAACTAACTTCCTCTCTTCCAAAATGTATTACAAAGACTTATTTATAATTACCCATAACACTTATTTAAAATACAATTATTATGAATCTTTACATTTGCTCTCTTCATCATGCGTTAAGATCTTGAATCCTATCGTGCACAAAGAAAACAAGGCAACACTGAGTCAGTTGTCGCGTAGATGGAACAAACGTTATTTCTAAACGGCTCTAAACTTTTATTGTTAAGACTTTTATTGTTAAGACTTCAGATTATCGAACTAGTTATTGTGAAACAACGTTATAAAGTGATTTGGATAATGGATAAATCGATTCCTTAGAAAAGCGAAATATATTCAAAGTGGAAACATTCAATTTATATAAGTGCGAGTTCGAGTTTAAGAAAAAACCACAGGCTAAGCATAAAAAGAATATTGTCTAAAACTTGGAAGAACATATAAAAGGTTTTATGAAAAAGTCTAACATGTGAGGTTTAACAAAATTTATCTAGAAAAATAAATTTATTTTTTTAGATTCAGTATTTTCAAGTGCATGGTGAAACATAGTGCAATTCATGGTAAAAATATAATGAAACATGCTTTAGAATTACGATTGTCTATGATCAAATCAGAGTTGGAAATTAGAATTTAAATAATCATATGTCATAATCAGAGGTCATAAATTGATAACAACGTAACACCTTCTAGTTGACATAATATTGGCAACTTAAATGATATGAAATTTCAAGTATAATGTCTAAAAATCGAAATCACACACACAATGACAGAAAGTGGGCTTTAATTCCCTTTGGTGTGAAATAAACTTGTTTTGTTAGGATGCTTTGTTGATCAGTTCTGTTTAAATATAATGGAAAACATAAATAACATACATGTTACAGCAGACAGGCCAGCAGAGAATCCAGTCAGAGATGCAGCCATTGAGTTTGACATACTTGTCAGGATGATCTGGTTCCTCCTTAGGGTGTAAGATTATGATGGTGATGAAACCGAAACAAGGGTTGTTTCGGTTAGGAGAGAGAGCCGAAAGTGATGTTATGAGTTATTAGGTTTGTGTAAATTGTGTAACCTTTAAACTCTCTAATAATATCCTTATATATACACCTAAGAGGAAACCTAATTAGTTAATAAGGGTAACATGGTTCAGCAACAATTACCAAGTAATTATTAATAGGTTATTAATATATTTTGATCTATATAATATAAATGATTATAATAGCTACAAGATTAAATATTATAATAATTATATATTTAATCTCACATGCTTGTATGGTTGGTTGGGTTGAGGCTAAGATTGATGAATAAGCAGTAACCACCAATGTTCATTTTTTCTCAAATTTGGAAACCTTATTAAGGTGCTGTTTGTTTTTTCAGATGTAAAATGTCTGTAGTCTGCGAACCACATCTGCAGGCATCTGTAAGAGAAGATGTGGCCCAAATGTCTGCAGTCTGCAAGGAGAAGAGGGTTTGTTTTTTTTTCTTCAAAAACAACTTCAACCACACAACACACACAACCGCTCTCTCTCTCTGCTCTCTCTCTCTCTCTAGAAAAACTCTCTCTCTCTACAACCACCGCACCACTTCTGCCACCACCACCGCACCACCTCCGCCATCACACCACCGCCTCTCTCTCTCACAGAACACTCTCTCTCTCTCTCTCTCTACAACCACCACCACCACCGCACCACCTCCGCCACCATGCTAGCGGCCAGTTGTTCTTCACCAAACACTTCACAGCCTCATCTCCTTCTTATATTTGACACCCACATGATAGAGATGCTGACCGAGAAGAGAGAGAAAGCAGATCGGAAAGGAAGGAGTAGAGAGAGAGGAAAAGCAGATCTGATAGAGGCGGAGTTAGACGGCAACGCCGGAGTTAGCGGCGGCTGCGGTGGCTCGATCTGGTTCGGACCAGCGAGTTTCACCGGTGATGTGAAGATGATGGTGGTTATTCACGGCTCCGGTAAGTGGCTCGGTCTCGTTGTTTCAGTTTGGTGGTGGTGGGTTTTGACGGAGGTGGTGGCGGAGGTGGTGCGGTGGTGGTGGCGGAGGTGGTGGTGGCAGGTGAGAAGTTTTTGTGGTGTGAGGTTTTGTGAAGATGTTTGAAGCAAAGGTTCTGAGCTTTTTTATTAAGATGAAAGAAGCTATTTGTAGATCTGTTTAAAAATAAAAAACAAACAGTCTTCAACATCTTATGTCTGCCCGCCTGCAGACATAAGCATTTTGCAGATGTTATAAGCAAAAACAAACAGCACCTAAGTCTCTTTCGTGTTTTTAGTAGAAACTTTTTCAGCAAACGTGACGTAGGAAACCGTTCATAAAATAAATAGATTAAAAACTATGTATTTAAAATTACAATACATAAATACGGAAATGAGTAAGTTACAATACATATTACAACTAAAGTAATTAAAATATGAAGAAATAAGATGAGACAAAAACGTGTTTGGTAAAGGATTATAATTCACGTGAGTCTCTTAAAAATAGATTACTGGTTTCTCAAGAGAATTCGTTTACTACCACCTAGGGTACAATTCTGAAAGCATAATGTACTATCGGAGAACACACAAGCACCCGAATTGTACCTCGAAATTGCTCCAAAAGATTGAAGAGATTGCTAGAAAGCTTTTAAGAGTGGATAGTTTTTGGTGTGTTTTTCATACAAGGTTCATCTTAGTTTTATGGTGAAAAGGAAATTGAAACAACTCCTAAAAATATAGTTGAAAAATAAATTGTATTGAACATCTTCAACGTTCTTTATTTTCATTTTGAATTCTGACTTGAGACTTAAAACTATTATGTTTCAACTGTTGCATAAGTGGAAACTGATCTGCGGTTGCAACAGCTGCAACAGTGGGAAGCACCTTCAGAATTGTAGGGCGTACTAGTACTAGCGCACTACATCACTCTACGTAAGACGCTTGTTGTTCGCTCTAAATCGCCATTGCGTGCCCATGCAGGTAGCTGAGCCTGCAAGTTCGAGCCACACCATAACACCACACTCGTGTCATCTATATTTGCCACGCAGGCGGGCCACACGACACGTCATCCACAGGCCTCGCGTACGCACGCGCCATATGGAGTTTGTGCCCTACGACACTTGTTGATGCGTGGTTGATAACCGGTGATTAATCGTATTTAAGTTTATGTTTTTACAGGACTTTTTGTTTCGAATGGCCTACGTTTGATTAGAATTGTGTTTTGCAGGTCTAACGAAGTTTAAGGATCTATTAGGGAGCTTTACGGAGCATCGGGGAGTGAACGGATCAACCGGGGATGCGAAATAAATAAAACAAGAAAAGCCAAGCTACGCGTCGTGTAACACCTCGTAAAAACGTGTCCAATTATGTGAAGACACGTGTCCTAAACCCTAAACATGTAAAAGTTTGAGTTTGAAGGACCAAAGTTGACAAACAATGAAAATACGTATGCGAAGGGACTAAAAGTGTCAACGTGCCAAATTTGTGCCTCTGATTGACCACACATGATGAACATATTCTTAAACGAGTAAATTATCGGACATATGAACCCGTTTGTGAAAGAAATCAAAAATTTACAAGACAAAGGGGTTAAACGTGTCAACATGTTAATTCTTACCTCTGAGTGACCTTTTAACGAACCCGAGGCTTCGTAATGTCCGATTATACTCTCAAGAATAAGTGATAACAATCAAAAATCAGATTGTTTGAATGCTGATTTTCATGCATTCAAACAATCTAATGTCATGCTGATTTTTAGCATTCAGCATTCCCGACACTTTTGATTAAATGGTCCTGAATGCTTTCCTAAGTGTCGGGAATCAAAAGTGTCACAAAAGGGTACATAAAGCACACTAAACTGCATAGTTTAGCACCTTAACGAACCGGTAACCAACCGAACAACCGGACACTACCCGAAACATCAAATTTACACTAGAAGCACTGTTTTAACATTACCAAGCTAGTTATGGTCCCCGAACATCATAACACATCATAAATATCTAGTAACTAAAGTAACTAACTAGATATTTACATTTTTACCCTAAACTAACTAATGTTTACAAACCTAGCCTACTACCCCCCCCCCCCCCCACCTAGTAATCGGCCAACATGGCCCCCACTTTGTTGATTTTGTTTCAATTAAATAATAGATTGTGTTTCTCTATTAAGAGCATAAGATCCATGAGTTAAAATGTTAAAATGGACTATAAGTAAACATACAAGACATAAGCCTTCAACTTACACACATTGAAACACACACATCTTCTCCTTCTTCCCCTTCTGCTCTCGGCCGAACATCAACACACACACACTCACCATTTTCGATCATCCCTCATACAATCCAAGCATATACAAGTGTGTTAGAGGTTACACAAAGGAGCTAGGAGCTTACGGAAGTTCAAGGACCTTGTTCATTTGCAAAATCCACTTGTTTTCTTCTCTTGATCATCCCTAGCCTTGAGCTAGTGGTAAGAACCTTGATCTTGCTATTTTACATCTATTACAAGTGGTTAAAAGATGTTACATAATGAAGATCTTGAAGAACACTAAGAAACTTGAACTTGAAACATGAACATAAGCATGAATACATAAGAAATCTTAATGTTTATGTGTTGAAATACTTGTTGATCATTGTTTGCTTGTGAAAATGATGTTGATCATCATATGATCTTGCTAGATCATGATTAAAAACATAATCTAGCAAGATGAGAGGATGGACATGGTAGAAGTTAATGGATCCTCCTCATGAGAAGCATGAACTTGAAAGAATATGTGGTTTTCTTGTAAAATAATGATCAAAGTGAGTTGTTAATCTTGTAGATCTAAAACTTCATGGATGTTTTTTTCAAAGAAACCAAGTTAAAAATACAAGTTTTACTAAATCTTGGTTGTTACACAAATAAACCTTATTTTTGGTGGTTAAACAAGTGTAGAAACTCATGAGTAACAAGAAAGATCCATGAAGAAACATTTTTAGAAAATATAAATACAAGTTGTAAAGATCTATCTTCTTTAAAAATGAAGTTTTTAAAGAATCAACCACACTTTAAAGGGTAACAAGACTTACTAAATACCCTAGTAAGTTACTACAAATTTTTACAAATATTCAAGTTCATGAACTAGTAGATCATGCTTGTTTTTGGCAAAATTGGTAAGTAAAGATTGTTTATTGTTGATTGTGGATTGATTGTGTTGATTTTTACAAAAGAAAATGATATGCTTGAAAGCATGGAAACCTCCATTTTTAGGGGAAAGTATGGAAAAATTTTCTAAAAATTAAACACTTAGAAAAATACTTCTAAACAAATATTTACAAGTGTATTTCAAACCATAAATTTCTACATAAACTTTACCATAATTTTTGTTACAAAAAAAATACAAATATTGGAGGTTGGTTTTTATAAATAAAAGTAACTAAATATGTATTTAGGAATTATATATTTAGATGACACCATTTGTGATTTTTTGTATAGTATGTGTATTAGTTATATTATTTTAGGACTTGAAATAATATAACACATTAAAATACCAAGAATTACCATCCAAAATATTACCAATATTCCAAGGAATGAATATACAAGTTATACACAAAATATTGGTGAAACCGAACTAAGGAATATAACTTACAAAATATTCCGGGAATAATATTCACAAGTATATTTTGGTAAATAATATTTTGGACACCAAGTGTATGAAAATATGATTTTCACAATTATTACAAACTTATATCATATTTTTGACAAGAAGAAAATATATTATTTTTGGGTGAATAAAAATATGTATTTTCTTGGGAATATTAGCAGATATATTATTTTTGGAAGAAATATATATTTTTTCAAACAAAAACGGAATATATTATTTTTGGGAGAAAAATAAGTTTATATATATTTTCCAAGTTAGACTTGAAAATATATTATTTCTGGAACTTATATGAAAATACAAATATTTTGCCCAAATGAAAAATTATAAATAATTTTTCTAAGTAGTATTTCTTAAAGTATATATATATATTTTGGAAATATATATTGGTGAACTTTTATTAAAGATAATATTCCGGAAAAAATAATACGAAATTAAGAATAAGAATACTTAGTGAAAACAATAAAAAATACGTATTCTCATACGTATAAATACACACCGGAATACGACCCCAATACATGGCAAAAATATACTAATACAAGAATACGAATACACCCATCCTTGGGAAGGATATACAAGTATAAATACTTGAAAAGTATTAAGTTAAAATATATTATTTTAACTATTATTCCAAAATTTAATAAATATAATTTAAGTTAAAATATTTATTGTTTTAACAAATAATTATATAACTTGGAATAATATCGAAGACACGAAGAAAAGTAACTCAAAGACACTAATTAGTTCTAAGTCAAGACACGGCCCGCTCGTCTAATAGACATTAGTACGTTGTATGTAGTTGTATACGCCAGACAAAGCTTGAGTTACGGTGATACGAAGACGCAAGGCTGTGAGTTCATGACCCCATTCTTCTTTTAACTGTTTTCAGTTTTATAACTTCGGGGGAAAAGTACATGTTACAAACTGTTTACAAACATTATTATTTTGTATGGTTAGCTAAGGAAGGGTACTGCTAGATCATGTGAGTGGTGGGTAAAACGCTTAAGACCATTAATCCTCGTTGTAGGACCGAGGGACATGAGTGATAGATCTATTTGGGTGTAGCGAGCCCCGCCCATGTTGGACCAGGGTTTGGCCCATGGGATGACTATGTCTTACAGCCGGAAGCCCGGTGCAAAGTCTGCTAGGTTTGACACGTCACACATATTAATGGCCTTGCAAACCATTAATGATCTGTTTTCCTTGTTGCTTTCATACCAGGATTTTTCAAACATACATACATACTTTCAATGATTACAAAGGGTTATTCATACACACAAACAAACACATGAACTCGCTCAACTTTTGTTGACGTTTTTAAACTACATGTATTTCAGGGAATTAGATGTGGATCTGGCGGGCGTTCGAAAGTTCCAAGTGTGGTTTAAGAATAAAAGATGTCATCCATGGTCTTAGGGTTTGGTTAGTGTGTCTTATCCTGGACGAGACACGTCTTCCAAAACCTGGTTTTATTTAATGTCTTTTGCCGAGTCCTTGTGAACTCTAAAAACAAGTTGCATGGTTTGTACTCGAATTTGAATTCTATGTTTTAAAAAAAATGATGTTGTTGTGTTTTTTAAACATATTTAATGGATGAACATCTTCGGTTTTATCATATAGTTGTTGTTATGATTGAATGCAATGATATTAAGCAAGTCACACATAATCACGCTTCCGCAAAAGTCAGGGTGTGACAGTTTGGTATCAGAACTTCGATTGTAGTGAACTAGGATTCTTTCTCGAGTCTAGCCTACAATCATTAGGTCTCTCATGAAAATATTTTCACAACCTGTTTTCATTGCATACACGAAACGTCCAGATCCAGGAAACAAACATTTTTACAAACGAAAAGACACGAAACACATACGAAAAGACACGAAACACATTCCAAGGTTTATGTTGTGGTTCAGTCTGAGAGACTAGGTGGTTTTGTCTGGGAGACTGGTTGGTTTAGTCTGGGAGACTGGGTGGTTTAGTCTGGGAGACTAGGTGGTTTAGTCTGGGAGACTAGGAAGGATACATGATTACATTATCATTGATTACATGCTTAATGTTAGTAGTTAATATATGTGCATTTGTGGTGATTGTTAAGTTACAGATACCATGTCGTCATCTGATAGAGGATTGTCCGACGACCATGATCCCATGGCTATTGTTTCTAACGATGAGATCCTCCCTGAGCCAGAGATCTTTACTTCCGATACGAAGAGTGACCCGGAGATAATGTCCGACGACGACGACGATTTTCAGCCATTTGCGCTGCCCGATTTTGGAGACGATTAACCATTTGCTGATGGTATCCCGGACCCCATCCCTGTCCACGATCATCTTATCATCGGTCATCCCAATGGTGAGCACATTGTGGCACAGATCCTCGCTCTTGTTCCCTTAGTGGTCATTCCTCCTGAGGATTGGCCATTCGATGATCTGTTTGACGATGATTTTGATCTGTTTATTGATGGTCCCCCCGATAACACTCATGGCGATGGAGAGCTCGATGATGACGTTGTTGATGTTCCACTTCTTGGGATTCCCATTATTGAGATTTCTTCTGATTCTAGCTTACACTCTGTCTCAGATTCCTTTGAGTCTGTGACATCTTCCGCCTTGCAGGCAGTTGGTTTGCGACGATACGCCATTGATACTGATGATGATACAGCCATGTCAGCTGCACCATCCCCTCCACACGACTTTGAGCTTGATCTTGAGCTAGACTTTGTTCCTGCCGATCAGCCTGATGTAGCACCTGTTGATCCTGAGCCAATACCTGCTGATCCTGAGCCTTTACTTGATCATGACCCTATCCCATTTGGATTACCTGACATTGCACCCCTCATACCTGATCCAGTTCCTACACCCGTTGATCCTCCTGTTATTGAGCCGTTCATTCCTCCACTTGCACCCGCTGATATTGCTCCTTTTCACCCAGAGACTCCACTGGGAGGGCACTTCATGAGTCTAATGTACACCGTGTCGACCTGCCTATTGTTTTCTTGCAGGATATACCTGCACCCCATCCGGGGGAAGGCACCTCTAGCCAGCAGCCTAGCCATGACCCTCATGTTTCAGCAGCTTTTCATCATATACCCCAGTCTGCACCTTTTGCTCATTTTACTTCTTCACCACTTGATGAGCCACTCAGATGGTTCCCACCGTACACCATGCCGATTTCTGATCCCTACCATCCCTCGCACTTTACTGGTTATACACGGGATGAGTTACTTCTATCATTGCAGCTCCAGTATGAGATCATGAGTCGCAGGATTTTAGAGCTTGAGATGACACCGCGACCTTTGCCATGTCCGTGTCAGCCTGCTTATGTTCCCCCTCTTTCATCACTATCTCCATTTTCACATCCTCCTGCACCGCTTACTCCATTTCCCGAGTTTGACACACAATTTCTTACTGTCGAGCAGCAGATTAGTTATCTGTTGCGTCATGTTTATGATCTTGAGGAGAAGCTTGCGCATGTGCGCAGCTTGCTTTTTGTTCCTCCACCTCCTCCTCCACCACCATCAGCATAGCCGGTTTTTGGTTTTATGTAGGTAGCTTACTTTTGATGAGAGCACCGCTATTGAGCTGAGCTAGTGAAGCCTTTTGGAGATCACCTTTTTTATTGTATGACTGTTATAGACTGATAGACACTTTAGACAAGGGTAGTGTGACCTTGTGTTCCCTTTTGATACAATACATTTGTAAAACATGTAACAATATTGGTGGTCGATGATTAATGAAAGCTCAATCATAATGTTCTTACTAAATACGATGTTAATTTACTTGTTTGTGCTATGATTGTGATGATTACATGCTTACTTGTTATGGTAAACACTACTATATACGTACTATTTATTATACGAATAAGACCTGACCTATACAATCTTCTTTATAGAAGATGCGTCCTCGAATGAACACTAAGTTGCCCACAACAGAGGCAGAACTGCATGAATGGATTTCACAAGCAATCGCACAACATGAGGCCTTACGCTCTGAACACAACGGAGGTACCTCAGGAAATAACCCACCTCACGGTAATTTTTAAGTCACTTAAGACACATTACAATATGTTTGGACATTTCCATGTTCGTTTTGCTAATGCTTACTGTGAATGATGTTGCTGGTACATGCTGTACTTACAAGCAGTTCCTAGACTGCAATCCTCTGAACTTTGACGGCACTGGAGGTGCTGTGGCTTTCGTAAGATGGGCTGAGAAAACAGATTCTGTGATGCGAATGAGCAAGTGTGCACCTGAGCACCAGGTCACCTACATTTTTGGACTATTCCTAGACGGAGCTCTATCATGGTGGAACCTTCAGGTTCAGACTTTAGGTGAGGCTGCAGCATATGGTTTGACTTGGGATGAGATGAAAGAACTGATGCGCAAGAAATACTGCTCGAGAGCTGAGATTCAGAAGTTGGAAACCGATTTTTGGAATCTGAAGATGGATGGACCTAAGATTGCTGAGTATGTACAGAGATTCCATGACCTGTCTCGTGTTGTACCCTACATGGTAGAACCAGAGTTCAAGCGAGTTGAACGTTTCATTTGGGGATTGGCACCCCAAATTATGAGCATGGTGACTACTTCGAAGCCTCCAACGATCACTGAGGCCATTGATTTGAGTGTGGCTTTGACTGAAGAAGCAATTAGATTGAACAAGTTTTCAATCTCTGAGGGAAAGAAGAAGGAGACTCATGTTGAGTCATCAGGAGAGAACAAGAGGAAGTTCTCGAATTTCAAGAAGGGTACCCAAGGAAACAACAACAGTGGTAACAAGAAAAGAGATGCGAATCCACCTGCCGAGGTTAGGACTGGTATTGCAAGTTCGAAGAATAAGGGGAAAGGATACATGGGCACCCTGCCCAAATGTGATGTATGCCAGTTCCATCATGCCGGCCAGTGTAGATTCAGGAAGTGTGAATCTTGTGGAAAGAATGGTCATTCAAAGGAAACATGCTGGGCTGGTACTGGTCGTGGGAATGGTGGCCAGAGAGGAAATGGAAATGGCAATGGAAACCATGGTGGAAACGGTAATGGGAATAGGAATAACCAGGGAGGTAATGGTAATCGTGGTGGTTCTAGAAACCAAGCTGGTAACAGAAACCGTGGAGCAAACAACAATCAGGGCGGTACTGGAAACAGACAAGGTTGTTTTGGTTACGGAGATGTTGGGCATTTCAAGTGAGATTGCCCAAAGAACAACCAAGCCCAAGGAAGAGTTTTCAACATTGGAGCTAGGAAAGCTCGTCAGGATCCGAACGTAGTCACTGGTACGTTCCCTATCAATCAACACTTTGCGTCAGTGCAATTTGATACTGGTGCCGATTATAGTTTCCTATCCCTAGAATTTAAGGATATACTTGGGTTAGTTTCCAGTAAGTTCGATATTCCATACTCGATAGAACTAGTTAATGGAAAGCTAGTAGAAGCAAACGAAGTAATTAGAGGTTGTGTAATAGAGCTCGGAGAGCATGAGTTTACGCTCGATCTTCTACCAGTTGAGTTGGGAAGCTTTGACTTGGTAGATGGAATGGATTGGTTGTCAAGCAACCGAGCTGAGATCGTATGTCATGAGAAGATCATCCATACCCCGATGGCGAATGAAGAGGCGATCGTAGTGCATGGAGAGAAGCATGATACGTCACTAAGTATTATCAGTTGTTTGAAGGCCCGAAAGTCTATGCGGAAAGGATGTGTTGCCTTCTTAGCTCACGTTGTTGATAAGGAAGTTGAAGAGCCGAAGCTGGAAGATATCCATGTGGTAAGGGAATATCCTGAAGTCTTCCATGAAGACTTGCCAGGATTACCGCCCCAGCGACAAGTCGAATTCCATATTGACTTGGTTCCAGGCGCCGCGCCTGTAGCCAAGGCACCTTATCGGCTTGCGCCATCAGAGATGCAAGAGTTGTCGACGCAACTTCAGGAGATTTTGGACAAGGGACTCATTAGAACAAGCTTCTCACCTTGGGGAGCTCCAGTTTTGTTTGTCAAGAAGAGGGACGGTTGTTTTCGTATGTGCATTGACTACCGAGAGCTGAACAAGTTGACCATCAAGAATCGGTATCCTTTGCTGAGGATTTATGATTTATCCGATCAACTTCAAGGTTCAAGTTACTACTCCAAGATCGATCTTCGATCAGGTTATCACCAGTTGTGGATTCAAGAAGAGAGCATACCGAAGACTACCTTTAGAACTCGTTATGGACATTATGAGTTTCTAGTAATGTCGTTTGGTTTGACAAATGCGCCGGCAGTGTTTATAGACTTGATGAACCGAGTTTGTAAGCCCTATCTCGATAAATTCGTGATTGTATTTATCGATGATATTTTGATTTATTCACAGACGAAGGAAGAGCATGAGCAACACCTTAGAGCCATCTTAGAGCTGCTCAAGAAGGAGAAACTGTACGCTAAGTTCTCGAAGTGCGAGTTTTGGTTGCGTGAAGTACAATTCATTGGTCACGTAGTGAACGAAGATGGAATCCATGTGGATCCCACCAAGTCGAGGCGATCAAGAATTGGGAAACTCCGAAGACGCCAACCGAGATCCGTCAGTTTCTAGGTTTAGCAGGGTATGATTGTCGATTCATTGAGGATTTTTCTTAAATCTCTCAATTGCTGACCTCCCTTACACAAAAGGACAAGAAGTACGATTGGGGAGATAAACAAGAGGAAGCTTTCCAGTTGCTAAAGAACAAGCTTTGCGATGCACCTATTTTATCCCTACCCGAAGGCACCGATGACTTCGTGGTATACTGCGACGCCTCGCGTCAGGGATTAGGTTGTGTGCTTATGCAGCGACAAAAGGTTATCTCTTATGTTTCGCGCCAGTTAAAGGTTCATAAGAAGAACTACACCACGCATGATTTGGAATTAGGCGCAGTGGTGTTTGCTTTGAAGATTTGGCGGCATTATTTGTATGGCACCCGATGCAAGATATTTACAGATCACAAGAACCTCTAGCACATATTCTATCAGAAAGAGCTTAATATGAGACAGCAGCAATGGGTAGAGCTGTTAAATGATTATGATTGCGAAATCAAATATCATCCAGGAAAGGCGAATGCGGTGGCAGACACCTTAAGTCGAAAAGAGAGGATTAAGCCCATAAGGTTTAGGGCTTTAGAGATGATCATTCAGACAAACCTCTCGTTACGCATTCATGCTATGCAAAGGGAAGGCCTTAAGAAGGAGAACCTTAAGGACGAATATCTCCGCGGGATGGAGAAAAAGTTGGTACCCAATGAGGAAGGAACTTTGTGTTTTATGAGATGAATTTGGGTTCCTCTTTTTGGTGGTCTTAGAGATGTTATTTTTGATGAAGCTCATAAATCAAGGTACTCGATCCACCCAGGATCGGACAAGATGTACCAAGATTTGAAGGATTTCTACTGGTGGCCGAGACTGAAAGGTGATGTGGCGACTTATGTTGGAAGGTGTTTGATTTGCGCCAAGGTGAAGGTCGAGTATCAGAAGCCTTCAGGTCTTCTGCAGTAACCTGAGATACCCATGTGGAAATGGGAGCATATCTCGATGGATTTTATAACGAAGTTCCCCAGGACAACCAGAGGCCATGATACGATTTGGGTAATCGTGGACCGGTTAACAAAATATGTGCACTTCCTGCCAATCAGAGAAAAGGATAACACAGGTAAGCTAGCTGAGTTGTACCTAAGGGAGATAGTTGCACGTCATGGAGTGCCTATCTCGATTATATCTGATAGAGACGGAAGATGTGTGTCAAGGATTTGGCAATCTTTCCAAGAAGCGTTTGGTTCTCAGTTGAATCTGAGCACAGCATTTCATTTCATCCACAGACGGACGACCAGAGCGAAAGAACGATTCAAACGCTAGAAGACATGCTTCGTGCTTGCGTAATGGACTTAGGTGGCAGTTGGGACACTCACCTACCTTTAGTGAGTTCTCCTATAACAACAGCTACCATACAAGCATTCAAGCTGCACCGTTCGAAGCTCTCTACGGGCAAAAGTGTCGATCACCGTTATACTGGGCAGATGCAGGTGATAGATAGCTGGTTGGTCCCGAATTGGTCCAAGAGACGACAGATAAGATTATGCAGATCCGAGAGCGCATCAAGGTGGCTCGTGATCGACAAAATAGCTATGCGGACCAAAGAAGGAAACCTTTGGAATTCGAAGTGGGTGATATGGTTCTATTAAAAGTCTCACCTTGGAAAGGTGTGGCACGCTTTGGAAAGCGTGGAAAGTTAAACCCATGATTTATCGGACCGTTCAAAATCCTGGAAAGGATTGGCCCTGTAGCATACAAGTTGGAACTACCAGCAGAACTTAACGGTGTTCATGATACATTTCATGTATCTAATCTAAAGAAGAGTCCAACCCAAGAAACAGTGGTTATCCCTGCTGATGAAGTTCACATTGACGACACACTCCACTTTACCGAAGAACCTGTTGAGGTTACTGATTGGAAAGTTAACAAGACTCGGAGGAGTAGTGTTAAACTCGTCAAGGTTCGATGGAACACGTGTCACGGCCCAGAGTTTACTTGGGAGCGTGAGGACCGCATGAAAGCAAAATACCCGCATTTATTCCCCAACAGCCCTGCTGCTAGTAGTAAAGCTTAAAATTTAGGGACGCAATTTTCTTAACAGTGGGAGAATGTGACAACTGTCAAAATTTCAGGTATCCGTACAACTATTAAACCCTGATTAGTGCTTAATGACTGTGCTGAATTGCAATTAACTGCTTACTGATTATTGCCATATACATACATGTGCATCATATATTGCTTAATGTCATACCATTATTGCATGAAAGATTATTTGACTCAAATGATGCACGAGACACAGTTAGCACAGTTATCAGATAAATAAGGAAAATGCTGACGGAGTTCAGTACATAGACAGGCAGTGTGTTGAAACACAGAATGAGCCAGAAACTAAGCATTACACTAGTATAGTGTGTAGGAAAGTAAGGATCACAAAACTGCCTTCCTAGTGATAGTTTAAGTGCCGGAAAGTGCTTAAAACTCACATAAAGTGCTGAATTCAGCAAAAATTAGCAATTTTCAGCATTCAAACAATCTAATATCATGCAGAAATATGGTTAAATGGTCTTGAATGCTTTCCTAAGTGTCGGGAATCAAAAGTGTCACAAAAGGGTACATAAAGCACACTAAACTGCATAGTTTAGCACCTTAACGAACCGGTAACCAACCGGACACTACCCGAAACATCAAATTTACACTAGAAGCATTGTTTTAACATTACCAAGCTAGTTATAGTCCCCGAACATCATAACACATCATAAATATCTAGTAACTAAAGTAACTAACTAGATACTTACATTTTTACCCTAAACTAACTAATGTTTACAAACCTAGCCTACTACCCCCCCCCCCCCCACCTAGTAATCGGCCAACATGGCCCACACTTTGTTAATTTTGTTTCAATTAAATAATAGATTGTGTTTCTCTATTAATAGCATAAGATCCATGAGTTAAAATGTTGAAATGGACTATAAGTAAACATACAAGACATAAGCCCTCAACTTACACACATTGAAACACACACATCTTCTCCTTCTTCCCCTTTTGCTCTCGGGCGAACATCAACACACACACACTCACCATTTTCGATCATCCCTCATACAATCCAAGCAAATACAAGTGTGTTAGAGGTTACACAAAGGAGCTAGGAGCTTACGGAAGTTCAAGGACCTTGTTCATTTGCTTTTATCCACTTGTTTTCTTCTCTTGATCATCCCTAGCCTTGAACTAGTGGTAAGAACCTTGATCTTGCTATTTTACATCTATTACAAGTGGTTAAAAGATGTTACATAATGAAGATCTTGAAGAACACTAAGAAACTTGAACTTGAAACATGAACATAAGCATGAATACATAAGAAATCTTAATGTTTATGTGTTGAAATACTTGTTGATCATTGTGAGTTGTTAATCTTGAAGATCTAAAACTTCCTGGATGGTTTTTTCAAAGAAACCAAGTTAAAAATACAAGTTTTACTAAATCTTGGTTCTTACACAAATAAACCTTATTTTTGGTAGTTAAACAAGTGTAGAAACTCATGAGTAACAAGAAAGATCAATGAAGAAACATTTTTAGAAAATATAAATACAAGTTGTAAAGATCTATCTTCTTTAAAAATGAAGTTTTTAAAAAATCAACCACACTTTAAAGGGTAACAAGACTTACTAAATACCCTAGTAAGTTACTACAAATTTTTACAAATATTCAAGTTCATGAAGTAGTAGACCATGCTTGTTTTTGGCAAAATTGGTAAGTAAAGATTGTTTATTGTTGATTGTGGATTGATTGTGTTGATTTTTAGAAAAGAAAATGATATGCTTGAAAACATGGAAACCTCCATTTTTAGGGGAAAGTAAGGCAATTTTTTTCTAAAAATTAAACACTTAGAAAAATACTTCTAAACAAATATTTACAAGTGTATGTCAAACCATAAATTTCTACATAAACTTTGCCATAATTTTTGTTACAAAAAAATTACAAATATTGGAGGTTGGTTTTTATAAATAAAAGTAACTAAATATGTATTTAGGAATTATATATTTAGATGACACCATTTGTGATTTTTTGTATAGTATGTGTATTAGTTATAATATTTTAGGACTTGAAATAATATAACACGTTAAAATACCAAGAATTACCATCCAAAATATTACCAAAATTCCAAGGAATGAATATACAAGTTATACACAAAATATTGGTGAAACCGAACTAAGGAATATAACTTACAAAATATTCCGGGAATAATATTCACAAGTATATTTTGGTAAATAATATTTTGGACACCAAATGGATGAAAATATGATTTTCACAATTATTACAAACTTATATCATATTTTTGACAAGAAGAAAATATATTATTTTTGGGTGAATAAAAATATGTATTTTCTTGGGAATATTAGCAGATATATTATTTTTGGAAGAAATATATATTTTCTCAAACAAAAACGGAATATATTATTTTTGGGAGAAAAATAAGTTTATATATATTTTCCAAGTTAGACTTGAAAATATATTATTTCTGGAACTTATATGAAAATACAAATATTTTTGCCCAAAGGAAAAATTATAAATAATTTTTCTAAGTAGTATTTCTTAAAGTATATATATTTTGGAAATATATATTGGTGAACTTTTATTAAATATAATATTCTGGAAAAAATAATATGAAATTAAGTATAAGAATACTTAGTGAAAACAATAAAAAAATACGTATTCTCATACGTATAAATACACACCGGAATTCGACCCCAATACATGGCAAAAATATACTAATACAAGAATACGAATACACTCATCCTTGAGAAGGATATACAAGTATAAATACTTGAAAAGTATTAAGTTAAAATATATTATTTTAACTATTATTCCAAAATTTAATAAATATAATTTAAGTTAAAATATTTATTGTTTTAACAAATAATTATATAACTTGGAATAATATCGAAGACACGAAGAAACGTAACTCAAAGACACTAATTAGTTCTAAGTCAAGGCATTACCCGCTCGTCTAATAGACATTAGTACGTTGTAGGTACTTGTGTACGCCAGACAAAGCTTGAGTTACGGTGATACGAAGACGCAAGGCTGTGAGTTCATGGCCCCATTCTTCTTTTAACTGTTTTCAGTTTTATAACTTCGGGGGTGAAGTACATGTTACAAACTGTTTACAAACGTTATTATTTTGTATGGTTAGCTAAGGAAGGGTACTGCTAGATCATGTGAGTGGTAGGTAAAACGCTTAAGACCATTAATCCTCGTTGTAGGACCGAGGGACATGAGTGATAGATCTATTTGGGTGTAGCGAGCATCGCCCATGTTGGACCAGGGTTTGGCCCATGGGATGACTATGTCTTACAGCCGGAAGCTCGGTGCAAAGTCTGCTAGGTTTGAGCCTTCCTGCATCACGTCACACATATTAATGGCCTTGCAAACCATTAATGATCTGTTTTCCTTGTTGCTTTCATACCAGGATTTTTCAAACATACATACATACTTTCAATGATTACAAAGGGTTATTCATACACACAAACAAACACATGAACTCACTCAACTTTTGTTGATGTTTTCAAACTACATGTATTTCAGGGAATTAGATGTGGATCTGGCGGGCATTCGAAAGTTCCAAGTGTGGTTTAAGAATAAAAGATGTCATCCATGGTCTTAGGGTTTGGTTAGTGTGTCTTATCCTGGACGAGACACGTCTTCCAAAACCTGGTTTTATTTAATGTCTTTTGTCGAGTCCTTGTGAACTCTAAAAACAAGTTGCATGGTTTGTACTCGAATTTGAATTCTATGTTTTAAAACAATGATGTTGTTATTTTTTTTAAATTTATTTAATGGATGAACATCTTCGGTTTTATCATATAGTTGTTGTTATGATTGAATGCAATGATATTAAGCAAGTCACACATAATCACGCTTCCGCAAAAGTCAGGGTGTGACACCATGCACTATAAATAGAGGCATTGGTTGCCATACTCTTTGCTCATTCAAAAATTCACTTCTCTCACATTGCTTGAGCTTTCTTGAGTATTCTCTGGGATTCCTGATCAAGAGGGAAGCCTACCATAGTTCAATTTTCGTGCAAGGACCTGTTGTAAGTGTCCTTAGCCACTCTAGTTTGGTTTTTATATGTTTAAAGACCAAAGGTCAAAGTTGTCGTAATAACGCTTTGACTTTCGGTTTAGAACTAAACGGTCCAGCCATTGTTCGAAGCAAATATGGCTACGTGATCGTAATTAGGTAGGTGTTAATCCCCGAAAGGGCACCTCCTAATTATCACGTTTACTTAGTTAATTGTTGGGTCAAAGTAACTAGTCAAAAAGTCAAACTAGTCAGATTTTCAAATAATAATTAAAACTGATAATGTAGAAGTTATGAATCATGTTTTGTTACTTAAATAACTTGGTAAATATTATTAGAACATGTCTAAGCATGTTCAACCCGACAATTCTAAGTTTAGGCTCGGTGCGCAACCGAAAGTCGCAAAAGCTTGACTTTTGCTTTGACTTTCAGTTCTGACCCGATTAAGCTTAATTCATTTATGTTTTAAGCTTCCATTATGACCATATAATGTCGTAATATAACTCTCTGAGTTTATATTACATGGTCATTTGAAAATTCTGAATTTTATGCATGTTTCCATTATTATGCTTAATGTTGACCATTATGCCCTTATGGTCTAAAAATGAGATTTTTGAATACATGGTCATACAAATAACTTAGCTACAGATTTATAAACATGTCTAAATTATTTTGAAACTACATTCTGGTCTCAAATTGATGTTATGCATAATATCGTAAATTTAGCTTTTATAGAGTCTAAATTGCCCTTTTATGCATAAATCATGCTTAAACATAAATTTTGACCCTAAACTCATTACCTACTGTTGTGATATCATTTTTAAGGATTTTTGGAATATTGGGTTAGATTATATACTGACCATAACTTTGAGTTCTTATATAGATTCTATAATTTATGATAATGCCCTTTTGTTAATAAAATGTGTTTTACATATGATTAACATACCAAACCTTTTTCTACTGGTTTAATATGTAAAATAAAATATTTTGACCATTCAAGGCTGGTCAAAATCTCAGAATCACATAAACTTCGCAAATATCGTCAATTATCGATTTTTACGCTAATTAGGTGCATAGTATAGTTTAAAACCATATTTAGCACCCCAAGACTTGTTACCTACTGAATTTATAAATAATTTTTAATATTTTTACAGTAGGTATAAGTCATGAACTCAGACTTCCAATTTTGTCCTTAAAAGCATATGTGAAATGACCAAAATGCCCTTACGGGGCATAGTTTGGCCATAAATGGTAAACCACACATATGTATGATATCCTACTGTTATAATGTCATAAAATAAATATTTTTACAGAATGTTTTTTACCAGAACTTCAGTTTACCTATGAGCCTCTTTTATAAATCTCAAAATGACCAAAATGCCCTTACGGGGCTTAATTCGGTTTTAAATTATTTTTGGGCATATATGTTAACATATTACTGATGTATTAACATATCTTAAGCATAATAATATAGGGAACTTGTATATGGTTCATTTGGTTACCCGTTATGCATTTATGCATTCAGTTCGGTTTAGGTAACTAGTTTACATGAATTAGCCGAAACGGGTTTAACCTTATCATTTAGACTTCAAATATAGAATGTGTTTAGTTTACCCATATTATACAAGTATTCAAATTTGTTGGGTCTAAATCAAATTCCACTCCGGACTCCGCTTAATCTAGCGCTTCGAACCGTAAAGTATCTTTAAAAACTAACTGGTCTAAGTCTTTGACTTTAATAAGACCCGTTAGTATCCTAATAGGTTAATAAACCTTCCATACAGATTAAGTAGCTTCGGTAGAAGATATTTACATAAGGTCTTAGGAATTATACGATGAGTAGCGTCTTTGCACAACTAACTCAGGTAAATACTTTTAACTTATTTTCTCTATACGGGCTTGGGATACAGTAAATTATTACCGCTTGGTCGGGTATGGGATTATTGAGTCGGATTGTGATTTAGATAAATCCGCATAACCCGTTTTAATCTGTATTGTTTGATAACATAAACATTGGGGGTTAACGACTGTGTCTTGGATATCCTCGGCTCATTTAATTGCAAATGGCGACGACCTATGCACAGGGTGTAGGCATACACCTGACAGATGCAAAATGCTAAAATATTAATTAACCCACATGTTGGGGATAACTCCTTTGTGGGTTTTATAAGTGGCGAGTCAGTTAATCATGGCCGGCTTCTAACTCGGCCCCATATGTATGACAAACACGTAAATATGTATACAAGATTTTAATAAAAATTATCCCAAGTTATAAATGATTTTGTGCCATGTGCGCCTAAACCAATTTTCATAAACTCTTTTCAAATGAGTCGGTTAATTGTATTTACCAGTGAAAACTGGCGTATTTTCCAAAGACTAAGTGACAGGTACCTCTCGAAATTAGGTTGGAGCTACTTGGTGTCAATTAAGAGGATCTTGCAAATCCTTAGATGCCTGAAGTCTGTTTATCTCAGTTTTATGTATTTGATTTTATGATCCGCCTGTGGATCTCTATTACAATCAGTCTGTATATTCTTTTGTTTTGAACTCTCGGACACTATGGATTGTAATAGTAAATATTCTACCAAGCCTTCAGTTGTGCTATAATTGTGTTAATTGACAATGATGATATCAACTACGTCACGATACCCCCCCCCCCCCAGGCCCACCGGAAATATGTGGAAATATCGGGGTGTGACACGTCGGGACGCCCCGGCGTCGATGGGAATTCGCGTAGGCAGTAGTTTAACACGGAATCGATTGATTCCACTTCAAAAACCGTAATAACGCAATCAGATAGAGTAACAATTCTACAAAATAATTAAGAGTTGTATAAACAATTTATTGGTTTAGTAGATGGACTTATACCTCGAGGATTGAATGACGAAAGCAGGATGTTTAATCCCTAAATAGGATATAATCGACAATTTTAATTCAAGAATCTACAAACAACTTCTATTGTATGAACATAAAAATCTGAACAATGGATGAATATCGGAATAATACCTTGGTGTGGACGACGTTTGTGTCTCAAAGAAGTAAAAAGATCGAAGATCAACAAACCCTAGCATATAACGAATGAAAATCAAATTGGTAAACAATCAAAACTAAGAATGAAAAGTTTGAAACCCTAGATGTTTAATCGAAGTGTTAGTGATCTAACCTTGATTTGGAGGCTTGATATGAAGATCCCGAAGAGAAGAGAAGATAAGAGAGAGGGAGAGTGAGAGAGAGGCCTGAAACCCTAGATGCGATATGAAAATTGTGAGTCGTCCAGGTTATAACCTTTTCATACCTGCACAAAAAATTGACCCATGTTATTAAAACGGGTCCTTCACACGGGTGCTTCAAAGGAATTTTTGGTGTTTTTAGACGGGAAAACAGAAAATAAAGGCCCAAGATGGATGTCATGTGTCCCTTAGGTATGGACTTGGTAGGATAGATTTCATGTATTTTTAATCAAAAGTTTTAGCCCAAGTTTGTTTTGGCTATTAACCGAAATTAAATGAATTAAACCAAAAACCGTCAATCTAATTGATAAACCAAACTGATTAACTGAAAACGGATTGGTTAATAAAATAGACTAATAGATGACCTCGATTTTGGTTGAGGATAATAATCAAACCATCGAACAATGCACACCGTGGCAATGTCTGTGTTTCCCGCCGCATCACACGCTATTATTGGTTATTAACCAAAACGGTTATCGGTGAGTAATAACTAAATCGTTAACCTAAACCAAACTAAAAACAGACGAAACCGAACTGAAATCAACCAAAACTGAATTAACTGAAAACCGAATTAACAAAAAACCAGTTGTCAGTTTTTTGTACTCTCGTTTAACCAAAATTAGCTTAACCGAACCGAATCATTCATATTTTCATATATTTCTAGTTTTTATACCGCTGGTTCATATATTTCATATTTTATACCTCCATTTCATATATGTATACTTTCATTTCATGTATTTATACCTAAGTTTCATATATTTATAAGCAAAAGTTTTAACCCAAGTTTGGTTTTTGCTATTAACTGGAATTAAATGAGCCAAACAAAAAAACCGTCAATCTAACCTAATAAACCGAAGTGATTAACCGAAAACCAATTGGTTAATAAAATAGACTATCCGATAACTTCGGTTTCGACTTCGGTCGAGGACAATAACTGAACCGACCGAACCATGCACAACACAATGAAATGGATTACCCGATTACTTCGTTTTTTATGTATATCTATCACAATGATGCTACAATAAATATTATATGAATAAGAAAACTACAAAAAACGAGTATTGCAATGTGATATGTCGATCCCGCCGCATCGCACGGACATCCTGCTATTACTAGAAAAAGAATAAGTAAAAATGCATAATATATAGCCAATGTCCCCTTTTGTTAAACAATATAATCAATTATTTACTTTTAAATTTTATATAACTAGGATTAAGATCCGCCGCGTTGCGGCACAGGTAAATCGTAAACATTGAATGTATTGGTCCAAACGTTATATGATGCATTAACCATATGAAAACACACATTTCGACGTATCCAGTTGAACTCAATGTAACCTGTATAAGCATTGTAATTGGAACAAACGTAAAGTAAATCAAATTCATATCGAACAATCATAACGTATTATATGTGACCCAACTCATACATAGAAAACGTAACGGGTATGAAGGAAAATCTGCACATGTAATCGAAAGGGATTAATTAGAGCTTTCAAAAAAATGGGAGAAAAAGAAACTATAATTTGACTTCACTCGTTTCGAAACAAACTTTACGAAACATACATAAAATAAACACGAAAAATATTATATTTGACCTGAATCATTTCCCAAAAAAGCTTACGTCGAAACGTAGAACTACTTGAATTTATACCAAAACGTACATAAAAATATGCTCGTAAAAATGGTTTCTTTAAACGAAAACGTATTATATTTGACATGACTCGTCTATAAAAAAAGTTTACGTCGGAATGTAGAACAAATCATATTTATACCTACCCGTACATAAAATATGCACGTAAAAATTAGTTTTTAAGTAAAGGAAGTACAGGGGTAAACCGAAACAAAATATTAGTAAAGAATTTAATAGGTTAAAAACGTTCGTAAAACAGTGTCAAGTAGCACCAATGCCACAACGGCATCGACTCTTAACATCGTAAAAATAAAATAGATAAAATGGGTTACACTAAACGAAAAACAGATTTAAAATCGTTGAACCACACACACCCGTTACAGTGTGTTAATTCGAAGAAATTAACCAGAAACGTAAAAGGTAGAAAATAATAACTTAAAATACAAAATATGAAATGTTTGGGTTAAAAGTGAAAAAATCAAAGTTTTTTTTTTTTTTTTTTTTTGAAAAACTCCCCAAACTTGGGATACAACACCATAATGCAACAAAAAGTTGATAATTTATAATATAGAAATTTTTATTTGTTACCCCAGCAGGCCCAACCTGCTACGAAGCCCATCAGCTATACCACAACTCCAGCAGGCCCATCAGCAACTCATTAAGCCCAGAAGAAGCAAAGAAGCAGCCAATTAAGTCCAATCCCACTTTGACATGATGTATAAGTCCAGTCCTCAATTCCTCATGTATATTCATAACATGCCACAAAAATAAAACAAATTACATAGCAACTAATAAAAACAATTAGGCAAGGCATTAGAAAGATATTAACATGAATTATATGTTTTTGACATTTAAATTGATAATAGACATATTTCAACACTACCCATTCTTGTCTTCACCACCTCCATCATCCCAACCACCACTGCCACTCCACTGGATCGCCACAGCCGTGACTGCCACCACCACTTCACCACTCACGCTCAACATCGCCGATACGCCCACCACCGCTATCACACCATCATCGCCTCTATCTATAGCACCATCGTTGCCGCCTCCACCACCCCCTGACACCACCTCGTAGTTGTCCCCACCACCGGTGCCACAGCCATCTCCAATAGTCACTAAAAATTATAGTAGGTGACCTTATTTTGGTACTTTTTCCAAAACTACTCATTTCAACCTGACTCCATATTGGCCACAACCCGTTTTGACCTGAATCAAGTTGATAGTTTTTTTTTAAACGGTCTGTTTTAACCTGAACAGACATGAACTTGTTCTAACCCGAATCCGGACCCACCCGACCCATCCGGTTGACTAGGCTTACATAAATCATATGATGTTTTACGTCACACATTAACATGTTACCTCCAATTATATAATGTTATATACATTCAACCCAAATACAATTTAAAGTGTTATTATTTATATATACACATGCAAACATAATTGTTTGGAGAAATTTGTTTTCTAGGAAATGCTACAAAACATATATACACATGCAAACATAATCTCTTGGAGAAATTTGAAACAAAATTTAAAAAAGAGACTTTTGAGTATTTTAGTTGTGAAAATGGGTTAACTGGCTACACCTATTAAACTATGCATAGTGGTTGGGTTGAATAATGTCCCACCCTTGGGCGTGTCCGCCACGTGTTGTCCTAGTCAGCAAAGGGGCGTTATTCACAAAGGGGCGTAGCGGTGATAACGCCCAATAATGCCCCGTCAATCATTACACAATTATTTAATTAAATAAAACAAAAACCATCAAAAAATCTTATTGGACAAAGAATATGAAGATGAAGTGTGATTGGACAAGCAAAATTGGAGCAAGGCGTGATATATATAATGCCAAACACCAAAATTTAAAAAAAAAAAAAAAAAAAAAAACGCCCCGGGGCCCGATTTGGGGCGTGTTTCGGCGTTGCGTTTTGGGGCAAAAAAAGCCCACTTTTTTTACTACTACGCATGGTCTTAGAGTTGGAAACTTGTTTGTAGTGTGGATATGAATAGAGAGAAGCTATTTTGCGTCTTTCATCTTCCTTGACATTATACATGCATGTTTCCGAAAAAAATTTAATGTCTAACACCTTGTGTTATTTTTGGTTTCTTAACTTACATGCATTAAGAAAGATCTTTGGTACCAAAGTTTGCCGTTCAAAAAAAAACTAAGATCTTTGGTGTTGACTTTTAGAAGAGTTAAAAAAACGTTGTATATAATTGATTCTGTTGTATTTTAATTAGTTTTAAAAACTTATCTATAAAGCTAAACAAGAGTCCCAATGGATATATAGAAGTTATATCTTTTGTAATACATGTACAACATTTAACAATATACAAAAGGCAATTGGAGATCAGAAGTTATATTTTTTTAAGGGTTATTGGATTTTATCACCTCTAACTATTAGTTGTTGGCCACTCCCATCCACAACTATCACTTTGAAGTTGTATCTTTTTTAATACATGTATAATCGCTTATGGTATAACTTTCTAACCCCTTTTTTATAAAGAAAAATGCATTTGTAGTTAAGAAATTATAAAGTACTTGAAAATGTTATGCATCTTTCTCCTTTGATATAAAACAGATTTCATAAATATATACATTAACATATTTCTTTCAAGTCAAAGTGCTTTACTAATCAAATTGCATGGATGTACTAAGAATGAACACTTGAAACACTAAATTAGGCTTGAAATAACAAGCAAACTCAAATACACAAATGAAATTAGGACCATACCAGCAGCAACATGAATAAATGAGAATTATTATAAGATGATTAAGAAGATAACATTCCTGATTCACCCACTAACAAAACACCATGGGCTCGTAAGATGGATAATTTGTTCCTGTAGTATAAATATAGAGCATATAATATGTACAAATCAACAGTTTGGCTTGGCTGGCTTCTTCAGTTCCATCTTTTAGAATTTTTCAATCCCTTTGATTTCTGTTTTGCCTGCTGAAATGCCTGCATCTTTTGCTTCTTGCGAGCTTCTCGTTCCGCCTGTAAACATACACACAACATCAACAAACGCTTCTCGCATTTAACCAAAAAATACAATAGGTACCAAGGTCAAAATCCCAACGCGCTAACTAGTTCTGTTTATTTATATTAAACAATATTATTAGTTAAAAATGATGGACAACAAATCACTTGCCTTTGACATCTTGGATTTGGCTTTTGCTTTAGAAGACTTGTCCTCCAGCTCAGCTTCTCTTTCAAGTGCCTTTTCTCTTGCGTCGAGGTTCTTCTCAAGGTAGTACTGTTAAATAAAAAAAAACTCAAAATAGATACTGGTGCTGTTTAAAGATAATAATGATTATTTTTCAATATTTTTTATCACATAAGTATTAATATTATTTATTTGTTAGATATAACGAATGATTAGTAAAGTAGAATGAGAACTTACATCATAGTCGCCGTTATAGTCTTGCAAATTTCCATCTTTGACTTCTAAAACTCTGTTCACAATTTGTTTTATGAAGTATCGATCATGAGATACAGTGATCACAGTTCCTTCATACTCCGAAATTGCTTCCTAATAAACAAAGTACAAAATAGTTGTTCAGCACTAAGAAATCAAATGCGGGGGACGATTAGCTAGGGGTGTTCATCGAATCGAATATTGAATTTTCAAATTATTCGAATAATTTTTATTTTCCTTTGAATTCGTATAAATTCGATTCGAATTCGATTAAAACTTACCGAATTCGATTCGAATTCGTATTCGAATAAAAAACCCAATTCGTATTCGATTAAAAATTCGAATTTGAATAAATTCGATTTAATTCAGATTCTTTAAATGCATGTAAAAACTATCAAAATGAAACATAAATTTTAAAGCAGCCATAAAACACGATATCACATTAAAAAGTTTCAAACAAAGTACCATAAGTCTAAAATTCAAAACGAGAAGTCGGGAATAACCACACCACATTAAAAGTTAATATTTATAGGCTTATAAATCTATTGATAGATTTGTTACTTAGGTTTTAGTTATGGGTCATGTAGTGGGTTTGGTAATGGGTAATTTTAATACTTGGAAAAAAATTTGAAAATAATTTATAGCATAGCTTAATAAAAGTTATATATGCATTATATATAAAAATAATAAATAAAAATGTATAATTTTTATTCGAATTTCGAATCGAATTTGAAATTATAAATTCGTATTCGATTTACTTGACTCGAATTGAATTGAATCGAATTCGAATTCGAATTCTTTTAATCGAAACGAATTCTTGATAATTGAATCGAATTTAAACGAATTTCGAATTTCTCGAATTCGAAACGAATTCTGAACACCCCTACGATTAGCATAGCATCTCAGGGCCTTCAAGCGGCTCCGCATGTACTCTTGTGTCATCTTTTTTTATTTTTTGGGGTCAAAATTAGGGTTTGTAGTTCCTTCATATGTAAACGGATGAGAGAGACGCAGCTCCTGGTTGTATATAGAGCACACCTCGCTCCTCGTTTTTTGGGAACCGAACGCCTCGGGGCGTCTCGCGCTTTTTTAAACCAAGATCACTCATAAAAATAAAAAGAAAGTAATATAGTTTTTAATGAAACAAACCTCAAGCATTTCTTTTGAAGGTATATCCAAGTGATTAGTTGGCTCGTCCAACACCAGTAAAGTTGAAGGCTTAACCATGAACTTACAAAATGCAAGTCGCGCCTGCAACATAACCATATTCATTTATGTTTCACAAGCAAGATAAAACCACAGCTGGCTTAAACAAGATACTAGAAATTTTATAAAATATTTTACTATATTCTTTTTACCCCGCTTAGACAAACAATCAATTATAAGAATACTCCTATCATTGATTCTCGGAAAATCCCATAAAAATTCAAGATAACTCCTCATCATAAAAATTTCAAATTAAAGGTACTTACATGCACACTAGCATCATCAAGATACATCAATGTTATTAATTTGGTTCTACAAAGTTATTATTTTGTCGACAATAAAAGGGAACTTTAGGCATTTAAAAAAGAAAAAAAAAACACACACACACCTTTTCACCGCCACTCAATAGAGAGACTTTCCTCTCAAGCATATCGGCCTTAAAATTGCAACGTCCAAGGAGTCCCTTTATATCATCGATTCTCCAATCTTCTGCAACTTCCGCTACAGTATCAAGCACTGTTTTTTCTAAATCAAGAGCCTCTGCCTGTAAAAAGGGTCAACTAATTATCACCATTATATTGATTATTATATTACTAATGCAAACTCAGCTCCCTTTCTCCTGTAACTATTTGCATTACCTGATTTTGCTCAAAGTAGTTTGGGAGCACGTTGTGCTCGCCAAGAATTACTTCACCACTATCTGGCTTCTGTATGCCCATAATCAACTTGAGCAGGGTACTCTTTCCACAACCATTTGGCCCAATTATTGCAATTTTCTCACCCCTTTCAATTATTATGTTAGCTTTTTTGAACAGAACCTGTATAACCATGCAACATCAGATCATACCCAAAAATAGATATTATTTATTAGTATTAGTTACCTTGTCTTCATAGCTAAAGTCAAGGTTTTTTATCGTCACAACTTCTCTTCCACTTCTTCCGCGCTCAGGGAATCTAATCTTCATTTGTTTCCTAATAAATGGTTTATCAACTTGTTCCTCCTCCTGAAGCTTTTCTAGCTTCTGTTATTGTATAATAAATAAATGGTTTATCAACTTAATTATCGCATTTTTAATAGTTTATAATATAGAAGAAAAATAATAAAAACCTTTTCGGCGGTAGATGCGCGTCCAGAATTAGCACCAGCACTTAACCTGCTGATTAAGCCTCTTGTATGTTCAATTTCCTTCTGCTGCTTTTCCCAAGCTGTAAACTGAGCTTCAATCCATGATGCCTTACTAATAATGTAGTCCGAGTAGTTTCCAATGAATGTTCTAGAAACACCCATGTCCGTTTCCACTATTTTTGTGCATAATTGGTCAAGAAAAGCTCGGTCATGAGATATAATCACCATTGGAACATCTTGCTTGCTAAGATAACCTTCAAGCCACTCAATCGTGTCTAGATCAAGATGATTTGTAGGTTCATCTAGTAGTAACAAATCTGGATCCTGCATAAATAAAGACATATATTAGAATTTAGGAGGTGTTTGCGGGGGTGCGTATTTTCAAAGTTATAAACTTATAATTGCAATTTGAAGAATCAGTTGCTTGCATAATCAAGTTCTTAAAGTTCATTACTTTACATTTATCTCACTGATCAGTTTTCTTACAGCAACTCTTTAACTGTTCCTTCAAATCTACTTAGCATAAAAACAATAATCATCCTAAATTCACATCCAACACCACCTAAATATGCATTGAAAACGTATATTTCTTATATAATAATATGATTATAAATAACGGGGATATGTATTCAATCATTCATCATGAAGTACGACAACACATTACTCATTCCACCATGTCCTTGTACAAAAACTAAAAAATTACTTTTGACAAATTCGATATTAATAATCCAAAGTATGACTCATTGGCCAATAATAATCCATATTGATAATTTAACCAATGAAGCTCCAAAGTATCACATTCGTTGCCAATAGTAATCCCACTCGCATGATCATCATATATTTACATTTGATTTCCACTCGACTTCGCTCACAGGGAGGATTATGAGCAAAATGGGGAAACATACCTCCCTTGTGAGTAAAAGCGAGTGGAAATCAAGTGTATATCTATGATGATTATGTGAGTGGAGTTGCTATTGGCCACCAAAGTGAAAGTTAGAAGTGCCACTAGTTAAACTTACAGTATCGGCAACGGTTCACAGTTTAGATTACTAAAATCCAAAGTGCCTTTACGTTTGATCAAATGTCCTATAAGATGTAAATACATACAATATCTCGCACTAAAAACACGGTTCTACCTGGATATGTCATCCACAAAAGACGGTAACAATTCACTAATTCTAACAACAACAACTAGCTAGAGTACAACATTAACTCAATCTATCTATTATTAACTTCATCATAATAAACCACCAACACTTGTTAACGATTTATACCTGAAGCAATATTTTCCCAAGTGACATCCTCATCTGCCACCCGCCACTAAACGAAGCAACAAGCCTATCCCCATCCTCAACCGAAAACCCAAGTTCCGGCATCAACTTACTAATCTTCACATCAACACTATCCAAATCGACAGCCTGCGCCCGCCTCTGCAGCAAATCAAACTCATCCAAAAGCCTCCCCATCAACTCCAAATCATCCACCGACCCTTCTATCGCCTTCTGCACCTTCTCCAACCGCTTGGCAACCTCCATTTCCTCCTTAAAAGCACACATAAACTCCTCCCTAACCGTCCTCCCACCCGACACCTCAAACTCCTGACTCAAAAACGATATCCTCATATTCGGTTTCGCCTTAACCACATTCCCGGAATCCGGTTCCTCCAAACCGGATATAATCCTCAACTGTGTAGTCTTACCAGCACCATTCACACCTACTAACCCTACTTTCTCCCCCTTCTTCACCTCCCAACTAACATCTTTCAATACTGTAACTCCCTTGTAGCTTTTACTAATGTTTTCTAACCTAACTCCTGAGGATATACTCGAGGCACCGGTTCCCGATCGCTTATTTCCTCGCACCTGTTGGGATGAGTTGCTGGAAAACAGAGACTCTATGTCGTCGTCTTCTTCTTCGTCTATGCTAGTGAGGGTGGTGGTTTCGGTGTCTACTGCAACTGCGGATAATCTGATTGGATGATGTGTGGAGTGTTTGTTTGAGGTTTTGTTGGAGCAATTGGTGATTGGGGATGAAATTGGGCGAAATTGAAGGCGGAAATAGGGTTTGCGGAGAGGTGTGGGGGTTAGGAAAGTGGAGTGGAGGTCGATATGGTGGAGTTGAGAGGTTAATTGACTCAACTCCATTGTTGTTGTTACAGAGGTTTTGATTTCAGTGGAGAAGAAGATGAAGGAGTTTTGGGAAATCTTGTAAGGGGTGGTTATTATTGTTATTATTAATAATTGTTATATTTGTGATGGTTGTTTTTTTTGTTGATTTGTTAACCACAAGGTGGGGATGAATAAATAGATGTTGTTGCAATGTTGGCCATCCATTTGTGTTATATGATTTGGACCTTTTTTTTTTTTTCTTTTTTCTTCTTCTTTTTTTTTTTTTGGGGGGAATTATATAAATTGATTTGTCAGCAAAGTAATATTGGCCTCATAATATCAACCAAGAGATTTGGACTCATTATACAAAAAGTCAAGCTTTTTAGAGAACCAAATATAGATATAAAATATCAACCAATAGATATTTGATAAAGTAAGGCATAGGTTGCGTGTGCATGTACATGCGTGTGTAAGGGTGAGGGGTATCGTTTCAGGGAGTGACTCGGGAGTCACATTCATCGATCGGTAAATGGATGTCGCCATGTCGGCGATGATTTCAGTGAGCGGTGAGTGTGAGGGCGGTGACTACTCACCGATGCGGGAAGAGAAGAGGTAGAGGAGAGAGAGGGGGGGTTAATAGTGGGTCCTACCGTCCTACCCTTTTGTCAACCCATCACATTTTTTTAATTGTTTACCAGTCTCCGTGTGTTTGACCATTGCCAGTGATTGAGTGTAAAATGAGAAGTGGAATGAGGACTTGACATGACATGATATTATTAGCTAGAGAATAACTCAAACACCCTAAAGTGATTGAACGACTCCCTCCACCCTAAGAAGAGAAAGAGTGGTGTATAAAGCGGGGTTCACAACTATGTGAACTTTAAAATTACCATATTATAAATTAGTAAAATGTTTGTGTACTATGGCTTGTACTTCAAGCATGGGGAGTGTTTCAAAAAAAAATTTGATTTTTCATTTCTAACTTAAAGGTTTTATTTTTTGCATTTTAAATTTTTTTTGTTTTTATTACTTTTAACACAAAAGTTTTCATCTTTTGCAATTTAACCTCAACACATTTTTATTTTCAACTTTGATCCATGTATTTTTCATCTTTTTCAAATTTTTCGTCTTACGTTTTGTTCTACTTTTGCGAGTAAACACGCCTTAACATACGTGTCGGTTTCAAAGTTTTTTCGACTATTTTTTCTCGTTATGTGTTAATTTACATATTAGATAGGTTGAAAAAACAAAGATAGAAAATCACAAAGTTAGCATTTGAATGGCATGGCATTTGATATGATATGCTGCTGTAAACGAACCGAACGTTCAGCGAACAGTTCGGCGGGAAGTTCGTTTATGTTCGTTCGATAAGCTTAACGGACGAACACGAACAAAAAATTTCGTTCGATAAGTTTAACGAACGAACACGAACAAAGGTCTCGTTCGTTCGACTGCGTTCGTGAACGTTCGGTAATATGTTCGTTTATGTTCGTTCGTGTTCGGTTTTTTATGTTTATTTTTCTAAAAGTTTTTAATGTTTTATTAATTTTTTACTTTCCCCCATATGTATTATTTCCCTCTCTCTGGCCCTCTCCCTCTTTTGATATGACGCTCCTTGATTCAGCTTATCTCCAATCGATTGAACCCAATATTATCCATCCCTTCAATCTTTAAATGGTTATATTTAACTACTTTCGTTGTGTACAATGTTTAAGATTAACGATGTCTTTTTTAATTTTCAAAATTAAAGTTCATTTGTGTTCGTTTGCGTTCGTGGTTTGTGTTCACGAACAACCAAAATTCCTTAACGAACGAACACGAACACAAACTTCCGTTCGTCATGTATTCGCGAACAGTTCACGAACATCCAAATTTCCTTAACGAACGAACATGAAGATAGACTTGTTCGTGTTCGTTCGGTTCGTTTACAGCCCTAATATGATATGATGTGTTTGTTGGACCATGTCTCTATCTAATTACCGACCCAATCAAGTTGGGTTGGGCTGGGTCGGTCCGAGTATTTAATTAAGTATCGCAACCCCCGGCCTCTATTTCTTGGGAACGGGCGGCCGCGAGCCAGTATCAGTGGTATCGGTATTTATCATTTTGGCAGCGGAATTTACATCAGGACTGTAGATAGGAAATATTTTATCAGAGTAAAATACTACATTTTTATAGTACTAAACACATGGGAAATTCCCAAGTTTCTATTACAAACATGTTTATAAGGATAAACCCTAATTTATTGAATTAAAACATCTTCTTTATTTAGGTAACTTTTATAGCCACATTTTCCAAGCCTTCAGTGCTGTCCAGCTGGCTTCTATTTGGCTTTCACATTTTGTTATCTGAAACGCGTTTTAAAAACATTTGTCAGTGGGAAATACTAGTGAGTGAATCCCAATTTAATCAAGACAGGTTTTATCATTTTACAGTATTGAGGGCGATCTCGCAATTATATTTGTTTCCAATTCTTACTTTAATTACCACCCACGGCACTGTCAATCCTGACTTGTGGTAATGTTACT
>JARYGA010060502.1:71027-117020 GCA_030545235.1 Helianthus tuberosus | reverse complement strand
TCTCTATTAAAGATATTGTATTTATAAAGTTGTGCCTAACAAACATACATATCTGTTTACGGTAAACCGAAGACAATCAAACCAACAATATATATACATTCAAAGAGACCTTACAAATACACATAACATGTAATTATTTTCTATATTTTTGTAATTACAATCACACTTTACCAAATTCAAAAAAGAAAAAAACATAAATAAAGGGACTATAGGAAAAACCATTTGTCCTTGTTGTTCACGTTTCCTCTCCCGAACAAGAACGCCGAGGTTGTTGAGGCCGCCGTTGATTTGCTCCGACGATATTTCCCCAAACAGAATGCAGATTCTAGTACCCAAGTGCAATCTACACAACTTTCACCGCATTCAATCAACAACCCCTTTTATTTCATCGTTTTTTGTAGCTTATTTTCGATCCACCCCCACATCCTCCGAGAAATGGGAGAACAAATGGTTCAAGTCGCCGGTCAGTTTTCCCACCATAAGTTCTATAATTATTTTTCCCTTTTGTGAAATCTTGATTAATTGCTTTGTAACATTGTTAATTTGTAATCCCTCATCATTGGCAAAAAAAAGTTTGCAACTTTGAGATCCAATGGATTCCATTTGATATTCAGACTGTTATGCATTTGATTTTCCAGCTAAAATTCTTCTTTCAAATGTTTATTATAGCATTGGGTATTGTTATAGTAGTGAGATTTTAAGGAATGAAATCAATAGATTAAGCCAGTGATCTCTAGATCAAGTGGTGCGCAATGATAGGAGACCCTGGGAAACCTGGGTTGGATCCTTGAGCCAAACGGGTTTTACCGGTAGTTTCACCGTCGTGCCTACGGGCCGGGTTTTCCCCGGAATTGGTGGTGGACTAGGGTTACTCTCGGAGTACTCCGTTTGTCCAGTGGATGCCCGAAGGCTGGCAAATCGTGTCTTAACAGGTTTAACAGGTTTCTGACGGCGCGCACAACATAAGTTTCAAACATGATTACGACTCGTTTAACTACTTTCTACCTCGTGTTTATAAAACAGTTCTATGTTTTATGTACAAAGATGAATAAATGATAGATCCTAACATTGTAATTTTAATTATTTTAAAAATTAAAAAAGTCAAAGGGTGTATTTTTCAGTCAAACAGGTCTAATAGTGTCTTAACAGGTACCCAATTGCTAGCCCTAGCCCCGAGAGTGCTCGGGATTGATTCTGTTGGCCGTTTAAAAAAAAATCAATAGATTAAATATTTTTTTTAATGAAAACAATGAGCATATAGGTGATTGTAGGTTGACAGTTTTTTTTGAACTCAGATGGTGCAGTTTTGTATGTGGTGGAGACTAGAGATTAATTTTGAGTTGTATAAGCTTTAGTATGTTATATAAGCTCAATATGCATCTTTTGGGATAATTTGGCGACATAGCGAAAGTTGAACGGTCGAACTGGATTGGGAAGTTTAGATTAAATTGTATGATTGGTTATGAAAACGCGCGCCTAATGTGCGAGGCACACAGAAAAGCGCATGGGGTCTTGAGGCGGGCGTCTCATGTAAGTCTGAGTCAAAGTTAAGTTGGTCATATTTGGTCAGAGTTAGGGTTTGTCGAAGTCGGAGACTGATATATAAAAACAACTAAAGAGATGAAGAAATTATTAAACGTGTGCTTGATATGTAAAACAGACGAGAGAGAAGCAACTTCTCGTTGTAAATAAAGCTTATCTTGGTGTACATGGCGTCCGCTCACACCTTGTCCCTCGGCTTTTGGACCCAAAGGCCTTGGAGTGTCTCATGCCTTTATAAACCAAGATTGTATGACTGTTTATGCATGTGTGTTTTAGGACTTGCCATTTCATGTTTGTAGTTTGACTAATTCGATAATGAATAATGATGCCTGCATGGAGATATAATAAAATAGAGAATGCTTATGTTACAGACTGCAGGAATAGGAGATGATGTGCTTGGTTTAGGTACTAATGTTCAAGAAAAACGTATGTAGTCAAAGGAATAGGAGATGTTTCAAAATGCGATGGTTTTTGTTATTTAAGGACCTGTGTTTAAAAGCGCGGGGCGCTCCGAGGCGATAGGCGAAGGCGCAAACATTACGCATGCGAGACATACTTATTAATAACCTGGAAATTTAAATCCCCAACAACAATCTATATTTTTGCTAATTCCTCTACTGACCCAATCATTGAAATGTGAAGAGGCGGAGCTCTAAAAGGTACAGGTTTGGCAATTGTTTAGCACCGTAAGTTAGAATAATGAAACATGCTAGTTGAACAATTCGCTTTTTAGTAAAGGACAAAAACACCATATCTGATTTTGCTTTGATTGAAGATCAAATAAACCTTTTAGTCATTAGAGTTAGCACCATAAACTAGAAGAATGGGGAGCAATTGGGCATATTGCTATGAACTTCTTTCTCACCCGTGTTCAGTCAACAATCTACTTTTAAAATTATAGGCTTCTATAAGCAGGGAGATGGATATGAGTTCCATTGTCGCAACTTGATAAGAGAATCTCATACAACTTAAGCGGCGACATCTTGGAAGTATTCCTACTTTAATGAGGAGTGAGGACCCTAGTAAGATGTCTTGGTTGTCATTTTTTTTGTTTAATCGTCAATCTCATTTTCCATTTATCACCTTCTTTTTTTCTATCTCGTTTTTTTTACATTCATGGCTGAAATTTGCATTCAATCATTGATTCAAGTTGATCACTAATGGATGGAACTTAATCCATCGGATTAACCTGTTGAATTGCATCAGTTACATAACGTTTAGTCTTCAACCTTAGTATTTTATGTCACTTTCTCTATTATTTGTTGATTTTTTTTTATTATATAAGCAGTCTATGTATCTATACATGCTTACTATTTCCTTGTGCTGTTTCTGTGAAAGTAAAAGTATTCACTTATGTAAATACAAATGTTTGTTGATGCAGGATTTTGGAGATGCTAAGCCATCTAAGGTATATTTTTTGAATTTCAAACTTCATTAAATGTCAGTAGATGTCTATTTTGAACAATAGTCCCTTAACGTGCGAAGCGTACGCGACCACCAAATAACGTGCGTAATTACGCATATAACATGCGTAATTAGGTTTTACTCATGCGTGAATTTTTTTTGTCCATGCGTGATTTTGTGTTTCAACCTATGCGTGATTTTTTTTTACCACATGCGTAATTAGGGGTTATTTATGCATGATATCTGTGTTTTGTTCATGCATGATTTTGTGTTTAACCTATGCATGATTAGGGTTTGAATTTTATAACATACGTAATTTAGTCGCGTACACTTTGCACGTTAAGGGGCTATTGTACGTTAACCTATATATATAGGGGAGGTTCTATTCAGAAGCCACATTAATACGAGAAGAGTGAGAAGAAGATAAATAATTCATTTTTTCAATATAATAATTCCTGTTTAATGGGCGGTATAAACGCTAGTATTTTTTTTTCTGGCAGACATTTATTAGATACAAAACTCGGCAAAAACGTGCTGATGCAAAGAAAGCTTTGAACGATATCTACTTCGGAAGTGGGAGCTCCAAATTTACACTTGAGGTAGTCTTTCACTTCTCTTGTTTCAATCCAGGCCTTCGTTTTATACTTCATTACAGTTAACAAAACATTTTATGCATACAAAAACGCGTCACCCTTATCAAACATATGTTAGTTTGATTTTTTTTTTTAATCATGATTCAAGCACCTGGGTCTGAAGTTTTGATTTGAGTGTTTTCTTCATTTTTTTAATAACCTAGGGTGAATATTTGAAAAAGCGATGGACAAAAAGTTGGGATGACGATCCAACAGATCGCAAAAACCGAAGGGACCCGTCAGCTCGAAGATGGTGGGGTGATGATCCAACAGAACACAAAAACAGAAGAGACCCATATGCTCGAAGATGGGATGACGATCCAACAGAACACAAAAACAGGAGGGACCCGCGAAGCTGGGATGACGATCCAACAGAAAACAGAAACAGAAGGGACAGTAAAGCTCATCAAAAAAGAAAGAAAAGTAATATTCATGGCTTGGCGCCTTTTCTCCTTATATTATTTTAGAGTCAATGCTTATTCTGCTTTATTTAAATGTTAATCAAATCCAACCTATGTATGCTACTGAGTCTCATAGGGTCCAATAAGTCGAACGTCGCCCTAATCAAACGCAGAAGAGTTCTGTAGTCATTTTTCTGGGTCATATTAATATAATTTAGTAATCACATTTGACAAAGAGTTAACTGCCATTTTCGTCCCTGTGGTTTGGTCACTTTGGCCATTTCAGTCCATTTTTCAAAAATGCGCCATTTTCGTCCCCCACGTTCTGGAAAGGTGCCATTTCAGTCCAAAAATCATAACCCAGTTAAGTCAGTTTGTAAATAAGGACTGATTGTGTAAATTTGTAACATAAATGACTGATTGTGTAAATTTGAAAAATGGACTGAAATGGCAGTTAACACCACCACCACTAGCCCTGCCACCACCACCACCGCCACCACCGCCACCACCGCCACCACAGCCACCACCGCCACCACCGCCACCACAGCCACCACAGCCACCACCGCCACCACTGCCACCACCACCACCACCGCTGCCGCCGGAACCACCACCATCAACGTCATGGCAAGACCCATATTTTCAGACATTTGTATGTAATATAAAGTCATAATTTATTGTATTTAATCCGAAAAGTAAACGAGCAAAACAAAGGAACGAGAACGGTATACCGAAACGAAAAGCTTGCGGGTTACGGGGACGTCTTCGTCTTCTCCGGTCGTCTTCTCCGAAGAACTCCGTATTATTGGTGGTGGTTCCGGCGTCGGCAACTCGCCGTAGATCCCCACAAACATCTGTTGGGTTCAAGGAGCTTGATTCTCATCGTATTGATGATGGTCATGAAGCAAAATATAGAGCAAGATGTTGGTAGAGTAGCTACTACCAAATAGTTAGATTGGTTTCTCCCTTCTTTATTTTGCTTAGTAATATGGAGTTCATGGAAATCCAGAAAATGAACATTGATTTGACCACCCATCCCTCGATGGTGTGTTGTTTTTAGCCACACATGGTTTCTGGATCTTGCTGAAATATCGTATGGGTATGGCTTTGGTTTTTTCCTTTGCTTTCAATGCATTTAAAGGGTTGTCGTTGATGTTTATGAAGTGAAGACGACGGATGATATGAGGTCGAATCAAATCAATGAATAATTTTTTTTTGGCCAGCGAAATTCAATGAATATGTGGCGTGAGCGAAAAATTACAAAATCTAGGGATGGTGGTCCGGTTAATGTTTTGATATCATTTTAATATTTGAATTTCTTAAACTAAAGAGTTAACTGCAACTCTACAACTCGCCGGAGTTCGGAGTTCATCGGAGAAGACGACCGGAGAAGACGAAGACGTCCCCGTAACCCGCAAGCTTTTCGTTTCGGTATACCGTTCTCGTTCCTTTGTTTTGCTCGTTTACTTTTCGGATTAAATACAATAAATTCTGACTTTATATTACATACAAACGTCTGAAAATATGGGTCTTGCCATGACGTTGATGGTGGTGGTTCCGGCGGCAGCGGTGGTGGTGGTGGTGGCAGTGGTGGCGGTGGTGGCTGTGGTGGCGGTGGTGGTGGTGGTGGCAGCGGAGTGGTGGTGGTGGCAGGGCTAGTGGTGGTGGTGTTAACTGCCATTTCAGTCCATTTTTCAAATTTACACAATCAGTCCTTTATGTTACAAATTTACACAATCAGTCCTTATTTACAAACTGACTTAACTGGGTTATGATTTTTGGACTGAAATGGCACCTTTCCAGAACGTGGGGGACGAAAATGGCGCATTTTTGAAAAATGGACTGAAATGGCCAAAGTGACCAAACCACAGGGACGAAAATGGCAGTTAACTCTTTGACAAAATAAATATTAACATGCTGTTTTGAATTATACGCATGTACATCTAAGTGGAAAAGAGCAAACGATTTTGAAGAATTTGATGATGAGGATGATCCTGAGAAGCATTTCCAGGCAACATTTGGAAATCGACGGTATTTTTGGTCTTTTAAGTCGTGGGAAGAGTCTTTTTCACAAAGTAAAAAATCTGGATGCAAGTATTCAAATACCAGAAATAAATGGAGGACTGTGAGTGATGATGATGAGTCCTCAGAAGATGATGATTCCTATGTTGTTGGTTCACATTCTGATAGAGTAGCACTTGGTTTGCCGACAAACGGTCCATTAAAGATCGAGGAAGTAAAAAACGCGTAAGTTCATGTTTATCTTAGTTTTGTCTATCACATTAAAAAAAAGCAAGAAATTGTCATTTTTGCCATACAAAATGTTAACTTTCAAAACTAGTGAGTGATCTTTTGACAAGTTGGGTTGACATGAAACTCTTTTTGTCCAAAAAGTTTTTAATTTTATTGTAAATAATTAATTTGTTATATATGATCTCATAAATTATATTATTTCATTAATAATAATAATAATCTAATTCTATTATAAATACTTAGTATCGTAATTCGCTCGTATAACCTGTGAGGTCTATCTTTCCTGTTTCAGTTTTCGCCTTTCCGCTCTGAAGTGGCACCCTGATAAACATCAAGGTCCATCACAGGTTAGTTTCTACTTATATTTGGAGTTTAGTATTTAATACTTCAAGTCGGTTTTTGAGGTGAGTTTAAGATCGGGTTTTGGGTAATGGGCATCCCAATGGGTAATGTTTTACGTTTTACCACACAACCCACGGGTACACGACAGGTAAGGGACGGGACACATTGCCGTTTAACTACTATCACACCTTTAACCCTTTCTTTATTGGTCCTGCTTTCGCACCAAAATGATGCTTATTAACGCACTCGATAGCTTCTGCATTTTCAACAAACCAATAACTCTTAAAATAAAATGATACTTTTGTTGAAAAGTAAAGGCTAGTCTACCTCAAAAGTCAAACCATAACACCTGAGATTAAAAGTCAACTCTTGGAACTGCAAATTTGACTAAGATATGGTTCAAGCATATCAACTTCTTGATGATTTTAAAATCCTCATGATGAACCTTGATTGTGCAGGCAATGGCCGAAGAGAAATTCAAACTTTGTGCAAGCGCATACAAGTCGTTGTGCAACGCGCTCTCACAGGTTTAGTCGTTTTACCAATTAATTTACAATCGTAAAGATGGTTTTCACGCCCATCAGAATTCAAAGGTAGGAGCGGGTTTTTTGGTTTTTCTGCATTTGCACGAGGCGTAAATATAACAACCAAGTATTGATGTGACTTAGTTTCTGATCAGAACGATTATGGGTATGAGTTTGATAACATGATCGCGTATACTTATTTAAAAACTAATTTTTGGACTTTGGTTTATATAGGATTAAGAATCATACCCAAAACTGAATTTTTGTTCATGGCTCTTGTATGAACATGTTACAAAATCTTATATTCACCGTACATTGTTTTGGTAGAATTTTATATAAGAAAACACAAAGATATGTAAACTGAATATTTTGGTTGATTGGAATAAACTACAAGCAAATCATGTTGAATAAAAAGCTGAAAGGCATACAATTATATAACATATATTGGTGACAACAAATTATATATCATGTTGAATACAGTTTCTTTGAATTTAAAGGTTATATATCGATCATTAACTTTTACAATCTTAACCTTGTTGTTTAGAAACCTAGATAAAAGGGCAAAGGCAAAACTAAATAACTATTCTAGAATCAAACTCATAGATGTATGCAACTAATGACCCTGGGCTTATAGCTCGTGGTCATGGGAAATGAGGGAAGACTCCTGGCCTTTGGTCTTGAGTTCGATTCCTGATCCCTCCGGGTTGTACCGGTTCTTCATTGTCGTGCCCTTAGGCGGGTGAAGGGTCGGGTTTTCCCCGGAATTGGTGGCTTGGTGGGCTAGGGGCTCCGTGCGTGCAGGTTGGGCTGCCATGAGGCTACCTTTCGGCCAATGGGTGCCGCGTACAGAGTACCCGTCGTTGCTTAAGTTGGACGTTCAATAAAAAAGATGTATGCAACTAAAACAATAAGCTCAAACCGTAAAATCGGACCAAAACCAGTCTGCTGGTAAACACTTTAGTTTCGTTTTAGGGTTGTGTTGAATTGACCCACAAGTCAATTTTTTTTAATATCATTTCTTGTGGCACATATACCAATTAAAAGTCAATTGACTTATTTTTAATAATCTTTATTTCTATTTCCAAGATTTATACAAATCCTTTTAAATTTTTATAGTGTTACTATTTATATCATACCTTATGACACCATACTCTGCATCTACCTCTTAATAAATGCAACAATTAATACATAAGCATTAATTGCCTATTTTTTATTTTGATTTCTATATGTTGTCAACTAATTAACTTTTATGAATATTTGTGGTTTTTCTTGTAAATGTAATAATATTTTTATATTATATAACACATCAATACAAACAAAATATATTTTTGTATGAATAGCGTTGATAAGAAAAAAAATTATACGAGGCAAAAATTTATTTGGTGGTATTTAATTGCTGAATGCAGTTCCAAAAGTTTGTCGTAAAAATGATTGCAAAATATATGTTGCATGAGTTACAACTTTATTAAAACATGACATATTTATATTTAGAATTTGACGTTAAAACATAAAAAGATGGTATTTTTTTAACTGCAAGTAGTAATCCAATTAACTTGGTTTAATTATTAATTTAAAATATATTAGTGTATATATTAGCAGCATCATAAAACAATTAACTTGGTTTTAATATTAATCTAAAATATATTAGTATATATTTTAGCATCATTAAAAATTGAAAATAGTATAGTTAATTAAAGAGCAAAACGTAAAAAAAAATGAATCTTATTGGACCTTACCAGTCAAAAGTAATTAAGATATGATTATCATATTTGACTTTAGAATAAAATAATGTATTAAAGTAGTTAATCATTACCAAGTTGACTAATTTGGTATATTAATCCTTATTTTAGTTCTATTTATTAGGAGGGGTGTATTTAGAATAAGCCTTTATTCATATCTCCTCGTTTTATTTTCAACTTTTTTGGTTTGTTTTGGTTTTACTTTTCAACGGTTTGTTATTGGTTTATATTAGTCAAAAAGCATTATTCACGGTGTGACCTAAAAACCATCAAAACAACCAGGGGCGGACTTGGAAGGTTATTAGGGGTAGCACGGGCTACCCCTCAACCCCGTCTCCGTAGTGTAAAAATACACCTTAACTCCGTTTTCGTAGTGTAAAAATACCCCTCAACTTCGTTTCCGTTATACAAAAGATACCTCTGGTCTAAAAAATAAAAAAATGGGATACCCCTAAATTTTTGGGCTAGTTCCGCCACTGAAAACAACAACCTACATAGTTTAACGTAATTTTCTTAACGCTCATAAAAAAATGTCAAGAAACCATAAGAAAATTTACAAAACTACTCTCTATTTGGAATCATTTAAAAAATATGATAAAATTATTTTATTTTATTTTATTAAACTAGCTAGTGCTCGAAATTGAAGAAAAGTGTTTGTTAAGTGTCATTTGGCACAAGTAGAGGAGTCAATGCAGGCCTTTGCCTACAAACAATTTTTTTCTTATTTTATTACATCTTTAAAATGGTCAACGAAACACGAAAGCTCTTAATTTTATTCAGGTTTTCTTGTTTTTTTTCTTATTTTTAATAAAAAAACAATTTTGAATATGAGTTGTACATAAAAAAATAAAAATAAAAAGACACACGGTTCTTTAATCCAATTTAAATATATATAATCTAAATAAGTTATTACAGGCTTAACAAAAAGTTTAATCCACATGTTACAAGTTACATAGATTTTCTTATTAAAAATATTCTTAGTTATATATATGAAGACTCATCACACATCTATTTTCACAACTTCCATTTGGCTGTTATGGGCAAGGCAAGTAGATGGATCAGAAACTTGTTGCTAGGCAAAAAGGAGGACAAAATTAACAACGGCGATCACGGTGGTAGCGCGATTATACCGTCGTCTCCTCCACCCGTCACTGCCATCATACCGACAACTCCAAGGAGGCGATGGAGCTTTAGAAGAACAAATAGCACACAAAAACTAGTAGTCAATCACAAGAGCAGCCGATCATTGGACTCTATCATGAACTCTCAGTTATTATCTCAAGCGTTGTTTGACTACGCGATTCAGCACCAAAGCCACACCACTAAGCTGGTGGTTACACCCACCACAACAAGAGTATCGAGTGTGGTTGCGGTCAATGCTGCAACCAAGATTCAAGCGGCTTTTCGTTCTTATTTGGTAACTATTTTGATCCGTGGTTGTGTGACAAAACCATGTTTGTTGATCGTTTTTTTAGAAAGGTGGCAAAATAGGCGGGTTGATAACAAGTTAAAATGGATAGTGTATAAAGAAAAAAAACTTTGCAAAAATTATCATTTTGAAAAAACTATTTGTATGCCTAGTGTGAGCGGTCTCTAACCACGGTTTAATATTTTTACACTCCAACGCTGATCTAATTAAGTCAGTGGAGATTGGATGAGCCAAAACCGGGGCTCTGACCATGGGTTCATCTTTTGCGGGTGATTCTTTCATCGCAGATCACGGGCTTAAGTAGTTGAACCCAGGGTTAGTTGGCCCGGTTTTATAGAAATATAAATGTAAATAAAACAAATATTAGTCATACTCATTGTCACTTGTCATTTGTTTGACCTAATTTATTTTTTCATTTTACATGTTTTACTCGCTATAGATTAAAATAACTGAAATAGACCCACAAATGAGTAAACAAAATGTACACTTTTCGTTTTGTAATGAATCTGACACATATTCAGGCACGAAAGGCGTTGTACGCTTTACGTGGGCTAGTGAAGCTACAAGCGCTAGTTCGGGGTCATTTGGTGCGAAAACACACGACAGCAATGGTTAGATGCATGAGTGCACTCGTCGCCATTCAAGTTAGAGCTCGCTTTCAAAGGATTCAAATGGTTGAAAACGCGGGTTCCACTAGTAAACAAGGATTTGTGGTGGGTCATGAGCGTCGTCTAAGTGCACCACAATTGGTATGCCCTCTCTTATGTCGAAACATAATCTAAATTGACCTATTCATAAGTAAACAAATACGTTAAAAGAACTACAACATAATCTAATCTTTAACTTTCAAATGACATTTCGTCGTTAAAGCTTCTAGTTTTGTTTAAGAGACAAGATAGAACATTTTGTCGTTAAAAGTGCTCATCTGGTCACCAATATTTGCAGGATTACAAGGATAAATCTGGCCAATTCGGAAGCAAACCTAGTCGACAGTCATCTAGAAGATTCTCGATAGATTCGTCATCATTGACATGTGAAAAATCAACGAGATCGCATAGCAAGCCAGCCGATGAGCTTGTTGGATCATCACAACCAAGTACACCGCATAATGAACCAAATTACATGACCAAAACTGAGTCTTCAAGAGCGAAAGCACGGTCACATAGCGCACCAAGGCAACGACCCACAAAACAAAAACGTGAAAAAAGGCGAACTTCATCACAATCGAGCAATGATTTCGAATTTGATTCGGCCAGTACTTGTACCAATGGTTCATCTTATTATACAACTCTTTATGAGTACGAGGTTAGCACATTTAACATACATCTTCGGATTTCACCTTCCTTGTGCACTCAAAATTCTAACATTATTTCACAACAGATGGCTCAAAAATCATTTTAAACTAAGACGGGCCAACGGAACCAACGTACTAATGACACCGAGAGAAACCCAACTAAAGAAAGCTGTTCATACACCGAATGAGTTAGGCTTCTATAATGTATTTTTATATTTCTTTTCAGTTGCATACTTAAACTTCTACAAAGTATAAATAAATGGCCCGTTACGGTCGCATTCTTACCGGTTCATATTAAACGGTCGTGAGTGTTGCAATCCAATTAGAACTCATAAACATACACCTTCTGGCTCTTGTGGAGCAATATCTCACATTGATACATGATAGGACGCGATTGGCACATGGCAACACATTTTTCGACATCAGCACAAAATGTCGAATTCTACAACATATGATCCCAGAAACATGAACAAAAGCAGGAGTGTGTTTTGGAAACTAATAATGCATACAACAGAAATAGCAAAGCAAATTTATTTTCTTTTATTAAAAAAAACAAGAGATTTGTTAGAGTGATGGCAATACTTCTTCTTTGAGTGAATCTTGAACTGCCTTCAACAGCGCTGGCATCAGTTTCCGGTTGGTAACGATGATGCCTGTATCCAGATCCAGATATCTTCCTTTCGAAAAGTCTAAGGGCTCCCCTGCAGCATCCGTGGCAACACCCCCGGCTTCTAAAAATTTCAAAAAGGAAATAAAAAAAGAGTTAACTACACAAATAGTCCTTGTGGTTTGTCAAAAGTAATACATTTATGATCCAACTATAAAGTGTTGCATGTCTGAGATCTGGAGTTGTTATATTGTAACATAAGTGAGGTGTCAACACTAACTTCCGTTAAAAATGGTTATTTTTTTATAAAATGACTATTTTACCTTATACTTGCGTTTTTTTTAAATCCGTGATAAGAATACAGTCAAGGGCAGATAATAGGAATTGTAGGATACCTGCAACAACAATGTATCCAGCAGCATGATCCCATATCTTCTCACGATATCCTTTATTCGGAAACCTTAAATATATCGCACCGTCTCCTCGTGACAACGCACCGTATTTTGCCTGGCTGTCTATTCTAACTGGTGGGGCTTTAACCCCCAATTTCTACAACCAAAACAAAGCATCGTTTCATCACACCATTCCACACAAACAAATGTTAGTCAGTGCTTTCTTAAACCGTTAAAACCGGCCAAACCAATGTAAATCGTCCGGTTTGAAATTTATACAGTTCAGTCCATCGTTTATGGTTAAACAGTTCAGCCAACGATTTGGAACTTGAAACAAGACGTTTCACCTTTATCATTTATTTATTTTGGAATTTGCAGTTATATATTATATTCATATACCATCCTTGTAATACCCAACCAACCCAACCGGTTTGATTTGCCTTATTCTGAAACCGTAGTTAATTGTTCGGCCAAGAATTTTCATCAAAACCAGCCGAACCTCATCTCTAACGAGTTAGTTTGACCATCGCATCACTTTTTTCCCAGCAAAAAGTTCACAATTACTGACATATTTGATATAACATTATCAAAACAAGGATGGACAGCCCATTTCACTCTCTTCTTTGGTCAACTAATATCATTTTGCTCATCATTAAGAAGAGCAAAGTCATCTAATGTTTTCACGTAAAAGAAGGCACCACCTTTGCTATAGAGCCCGATAAACTGTGGGACGAATGTGCGGCCTCATATGATTCAAAGAATGAAGCTTCTTCAGGATTCTCTGTGTTGCTAACATGCACCTGAGGTATAAACAAAACACTCGTCTTTCAATTATACTGCACAACCTTCAACCAATTAGACAAGCACAATGGTATGGGAGTTAAGTTGTTGTACCTTTACGGGTAGTGAGCCATCAAGGGACTCCATGTACGTTCCACAAGACAATTGTGCAGAGAACAAACAACCTGCTGATGCCTTATTAAGAGCACTTTGATTTCCGCTAGCGATTGATTCCAGTGGGAGATTTGGACATGCAAGGACACCTAATATGACTTTCCCTTCGTCTAGCAGACCTAATGCTATCGCGTATTGGTCACCCCTCAAAAACCTGCATCCACAAACACCCAAAACTTTAGCTTTATGAATATAATATGACACAAATGTAAATATGACACATTGAAGCATAAAAAGATTATGGTTACAAAGAAACCTTTTCCATCATATAAACTGCAATGCTTTTCATTGTTGGATGCTCATTATATGGAAATTTCATGCTAAACAAGATGTAAAAGTGAAAGAAAGGAAAATAATACCCTTTAGTACCGTCAATAGGATCCAAAACCCAGTGTTGGCCATTAGGGCCTCCTTCAGACATACCGCTATCAATAATAGTAAGTACATCCCCTTCAGATAAAGGAGACACCTTGTAACTTCCATCATTAGCAATCGTATCATTTACTAATTTTGTGATACGTTGAAGGGTTTCTTGAGATTCTTCTTTTCTAAGATCTCCTGAGTCCTACAAAGGATTAACACCATTGAATTTGACCAAAATGGAAGATGATAATGAGATCAAAGTGAAACAAATCAGGTTGAAAATTACTTCCTCTGCCACTAGTGAGAATGCCTGATCAGGAAGTTCTTTCTGAAGTACAAAGCTCACAAGAACTTGGGACCCTAAGAATCAGATTAGAGTGTATCAAATATTCAGAGTAGATGAATAAAAGCTAACAATTTATTTAAGTTATATAATCTGGTAAAATAAATGAAATTAAATAAAAAAAAAACAGGGAGTGTACTTATGAAGTTATGAACGGATCAATTCCTGTTATGCTTTATCCCCAAACAGGTCAAATGTGTAAAATAAAATATATTAGCTCTAGAAAATGGGCCAAACAGGTTGAAAGTAGCCCACTGCCCCACCCAGATTGAAGTTTTAACATGTAAAACCTCCAAAACATTTTACTCGAAAACTGAACTATTATTAAAATTAAAATAAATTTTGTAATCAGATTTGACACGCTAAACAAGTATAAATGATTAAAATTTTTGAAGAAAACGTGTTCCCGGTCAACCCAACCCATCATGTACCAAAAAAAATTACTTAATTTTGAGTTTTTGACCCAGACTGCAAATTTTAGCCCCTTTAGTTTTAGGGATCACATTTTTCAACCATGAGGTGATTACCATCTAAGTGTATCAATGTATCATGTATGCCCTATATCATATTAAATAAAAAAAACATAAAAAGCTTGGGAGCATACCATAATCGGCCACTGTGACGGGGCTTTTATCAGATTTCGAATGAACATCAGATTGCAGCAGTCCTTTTTGAACATTCTACATAATAAACAAGTATCAACCATAGTATCCAACAGCCATTAAGTAATGCAACCCTAAATTCGACTTCTCTCAATAACGCGTTACGGTTTCCATCATAAAACTATCAAAGTATGAAGCAAAGAGACCCAAAAACATGTTCCTAAACTAGTATTTCTTTGAACACTAATTCATAAAAAAAACTATATCCTTAACATCATAACAGTGTTCCATCTAAAATAACCATGAAACCATAATCACATTTCAAGAAGACTTAAAGCATTCACATTTGAGCCCTAATGATACCATATTATTATTATTATTATTATTCCTGTGTCTGTCTAGGCTAGTAAACAATCACATACATAGGATTGAATTAGACATGAGAAGAGGTTAATAAGTAGCTACCTGACATAGAGTGGCAGCAAGGGAAGCAGCTTTCTTGGCAGCAGCGAGTTGTTTATCATAAGACATTGTTATTGATGAATTAGCAGCTGCGGATGATGATGATGAAGATGAAGATGAATTAAGTGATGATGATATGATTGGGGAGTATGATGATGATGATGAATTGAGTGAGAAGAGGGTGAAGAGGGGTTTTGGGGATAAAAATGGTTTAGAGCATTCTCATCCAAACCACCAAAATCTGTGTGGGGGGTTTTTAAAATATAAGAAGTATTAAAAGTGGTTGTGAGTGGAGGAGAGAGAAAATGTTACTGTTCATCTGTATATTTGGGGGGACACTGTTCACCCCCTATACTTTTTTAATATATATTGAAAGTGGTTGTGAGTGGAGGAGAGAGAAAATGTAATATATATTGAAAAGGAGAGAGAAAAAGTATTTGTTTTTAGTGGAAATATATTGATATAGGAGTTGTTTTTTAGTGTAATGTATGTATATTTTTAGTGGATTGGATGTGAATGCTCTTAGGGTTGGATATGGATGGAGTTAGGTGAACCAGTCGAGCTACTGCTGTTATAGAGGAGGAGGACATTGCCATTTCCAAGCCCCACCTCTTGATTTATGAATGATTGATTACTTCCTTTCTAAAACAAATAATAAATAATATTCAAACCAAAAACATGACTTTTTTTTTTTTCTCAAATAGATACAGGTAGGGATAAGATCGGTACGATACCGGTACCGTACCGATACCGTAAATACCGTTATCGAAATTGAGGGAATGTGGATACCGATTACCGTACCGTATTTATAGATTCGGTAACAGTACGGTACCGGTACCGGTATCGGTACCGGTATTTCGGTACTTTACCATATTGGTACCGCTTTGGTGTCATCCATTGTTTTACCTAAAAAAATTTCATGTGCAACACATCCATCCATTATTAATTGAACTAAAGTAATATATAAAGGAATGTAAACAAATGGTAAACATATTAAGTAATCAAAAAAATCAAAAGGTAAACATCCATGTGTTCGACTTTTAACATCCAAATTCCAACATGTCTAAAATATCATCATAATTAATTAAAAATAACCAAACAAAAGAAATTTGATATTGGTTTTTGTAAAACAATGTTCAAGAAAATATAACTTCATAGTGGGATTCAAGATAATAGCAAAATACATAAGGTCATTATTAAATTCGATATTAATACCGGTATTTACAGAAAAATACCGGTACCGATACCGTTTTTTACCGATACCGAATTTCGAAAAATCTATTACCGATACCGGTACCGTTTATGATCGGTACGGTACCGGTACGGTACCGGTATTTCGGTAAAAAATCTCATACCTAGATATAGGTGTGGATAAAAAAAATATCTTTAAAGTTTAACTTGTATCCATGTGATATCGGGATCAATCTGCGTTCCTAATTTGAAAATCTCGCTACATGAGTCCACATAGTTTCTATTTCGCTACACTATGAGTTCTTATGTGATTCTCTCGCTAGTTGTGTCGTTGGAAATGGATGAAATGTCTTTTTTTACATGTGGTCGTTTATAACACCCATTTAGAGCCCTAGTTTATGATTTTCTCTTTCCATTTCATTCAAGACGATCTCCTTTCTTCCCTGTTTCATCATCTCGTAATTGGGGATCAACAACTTCATGAATTGACAATCATATTCAAAATGTCTCAATATTCATCACCATCATATGTGAGATCTAGCTCACAGAGGTAAGATGCATAAGATGTGATTTGCTCTTGTGGTGCAGCTACATGCTATCGGATTTCAAGGACAGATGCAAATCTCAGTCGACAATTCTTGTATTGTGTAAGTGTTACAGTTCTATAGTTAATCGAAATGTTGGTAATTTTGATAATTGTGATGATATTTTTTTAAGTCACTGAGCTGGTTTGGATGAAAGTTTGAGTTAAACTGAATTAGTGTGTCTGAACTGCATAATTTTCAGCTTGTTGATATATGTTGAGTATTTTTCGTTGATGCATAATATATCGGTTACGGATTATCATATTGCAGAGTGTAGAATGTTTAATTCCAGTTAATTTATTTTAAAGAACTGCCTAATTTCATTACAAAGGGCGGTTGTGGATGGCTACGGTGAGCTGATACTCCAACTTGTCCTAGATATGACAGGCTAATTTCTGCTTTGTTAAGGAGTATCAACAAAAAAGACAAATTGACAAAGACCAAAGCTAAGGAAGTGAAATTGAATATTGTGTTAGGGTTAGTTGGTTGTTGTTTCTTATTTATGTCTTTAACTAAAGCTATGTAATTTGCATTTGTATTCTGTTATTTTAAATCTCTAGTGGATGTATTTATAATGTTAAACTTTGTTCATGTATTAGAGTAAACATATTATGTTGATTCACATCTTACAAGTTATCCAATTTTGTACTTTGGTAGCCATGTTGTAACCATTCAGAAGTTAATGACTTAATGGGATTGAAAAAGAAGTTGTGTAACAAGAAGAGGCCATACATGTGCAACAAGAAGAGGCCATACACGTTCAAGAAGAAAAATCCATAAACAAACATGGTGAAAATTATGAAAAAGATCTGGAGTTGGAATATCACCCTGAAGTCTTGAAAAAGGCCTAGAATTACGACAGCCCCAGAAAAGGTGTGGAGAACTGTTTTGGTCAAAAATCTGATCAAGGATAATGTAACCAAACTTTGAATGTGAGGTAGAGTGCTTGTTGTGTTGATCAAATGTATGAATGCTTGTTGTGTTGATCAAATGTATGAACATTATCAAACATAAATGACAATGAACACAAGGATTTATACGAGGAAAAAGCCCTTGATCAATGAATGATCTCCAGCATAAAAAACCTCGGGTGATGAAAACTACCGATCACCAAGTATATTGAATGAAAAAGTTTACAACTTTGGATAATATTGAGCTTATTACAATGAGATTGCTAGTGTGTTTGAAGTTGTATTCGAGAGAGAGTCTGCCAGAGTGTAAGTGTGTGTGTTCTAACTGATAATTCAAGCTTAATACCCCACTATAATATTCAACTAATCCAGCCTAACTAACTATCCGAAATTCTTGCCATGCACCCATGTTCACCATAAACGGTCTTTGACCCATGCATGTGCCGGAAATAAAAGCATATTCCCCTTGATTCTCGGTTAGAATAGGTCCTCTTTGAAATGCACCTGCAAAACAAGGCCAAAGGATATTGGAAACAATTGTTAGTTTGTTAGAATAATAGTGAGGATCCATGATCCTTAATCTTCCTGCACCATTTCCTGAGGATCCGTGATCCAGGCTAAACAAAGGATACATGATCCACAAGTATTAAAATTCTATCCCCAACATTTTCCCCCAAACATGACTGGTTGGATGCGAATCAGATAAGTCATGTTTCATAAATATCGGACTAGCCGTTGCAACTTGATATAGCAGTTACAGACTGACGTCATCGATACGAATACATGCAACAATAATCATTATAAATAGATTAGAGACAGGGTCGAGATCCTCCATTTAAGTTAAAGATTTCTCCTTTAAATCCTCATTCGAATATCCATCAGGTATCATCTCTTCCTTTTTCTTTCAAACTATGTTCTTGACCCTATTCTCCTCTTTATCCATCATGACTAAAACCATGATCCGAGTTTCCCCAAGCAAGGATCAAGAGAAAAATAGTCCCCCCAAAAGCCAAAGCCTTTTAAAAGAACCATCCCAAGAACTCTGTCGATTCACCGATCCTGAGATCGATCAGATGCACCCCCTCTTTCCAAAGGGTACTATTTTCAAGCCCTTTGACTCCACCATGAAAAGCGATTGCATGTCCACCACTTGGGTGTGCTTTCCTGCTGTTCCTTTCCAGATCAGATTCTCATATCCTTTCCCAGCTTTCACCCAAAGTCTATTCACCTTTACTGGCTTGTGCTACAGCCAGGGCATACCCATGCTATGGAGGGTTCTTTATACCCTTGAACAAATCATTGCTAAATAGGGCATAAACCTTGATCTTACTGAGCTTAACCACCTGTACAACCTGGTCAACCATGGATCCTATCATTTTCTTTTCAAAGTTAAGCCATAGCCACAACACCCCCTTCCACTCCTCAAGACCACTAAAAATGACACCAACTGTAGAAACCAGTTCTTTTTTGTCAGGAGAGATTCCATTCCCAATGGGAATCATCTTCCTTAAAAATGGAACTTGAAGAGTAGGATATAGGATTCTTAGGACAGGACCGTAGAAAGCTTCTTTCTTTTCTGAAGAGGATAACTGATCCTTATCTTTTCTTTGTTTATACAGCTGCCAGTTTAGCAACTTTGACGGACACACCTGCCACACCTGAGAGACTTGCCGCTTTCTGGGCTTTGGACTCAACTGTTAGGACATTCTATCCCAAGGTCAAGGATTCAGAAGAAGTTTCATCAGCCTCCTACATCATGTCAAGTAAGTATCCACATATGTACGTAAATATTTAATAACAATGAAACATGAATACTAATATGTGTTTTGTACTTGTAGGTGCTGCTAAATCATCATCCACGTCTGCTTCCCGATTCGGATAGGAGATATTGAAGGCATCATCTCTCCTAGGTCTATCAAGAAGGAGCTGGCAGCAGGCCAAAGCCAACCAGAAGCCAAAGGCACGACCACCAGAGCCAAAGCAGGAGCCAAGAGGAAGAAGCCCAATGATCCTTGTGGTGATGCTCCCCACATTGAGCAACAAAGCCATGGCTTCATCTCAGAGGTAAGGATCACAAATCCTCACTTCTATAACCCGTCTAAGGATTATTGATTCCGAATATCACCCTCTGTTGTCTGCAGAAACTTGTAGAGATCCAAGCTATCCAAAGCAAACGCCTAGCTAAGGCAGAGGAAGGTCTTCTGGACCTCCAAACTATGGTTGTTGCCAAGGATAAGAGGATCTTCCACCTGGAGAAGGAGAACAAAGGTCTGGAGAAACAGGTCCTGGTTGCTGAGATGAGGGCTAATAAATAGCGGTTGGAGATCACCGAGGATGCTAAGTGATGCGTGTGAAGTGTGTATATGAATTTAAGTATATTTTAAGCGCTTTTACACTTTCTTTAGCCAAGTTTTAAATTTATAAAACACGTTATTTACTAACACTAAACACACATATGGGCAAGTGCACCCATCGTGAGCGTAGTATAGTGTTGGTAAGATACCGAGGTCGTCCAAGGACACAAGAGCTTTTAGTACCGGTTTATCCTCAACGTCTAATCAAATCAAAAAGTTTAGAAAAATGTTTTAAGCTAAGAAAAATAAAAACTATTTAAAATGCTGAAAAATAAAAATAAAAGAAAAAACAGATAGACAAGATGAATCACTTGGTTCCGACTCGTGTATAGTGTAACCTTTGATTATTTCCGCACTTTTGCACTTATTTAAGAGATTATCTTAGTTATTGTAGTAGGCCCCTCTTTTGAAGGTGACGTTACCCTCAACCCAGTAGTTTGAGTCAGCAAGGATACAATCCTAAAGGGTCGGATTATTGAAAGATAATGAATTAAGTTATTAATGCAAATTATGGTAGGCCCCTCTTTTGGAGGTGATGTTACCCTCGACTAAGTAGTCTGGGTCAGCAGGGATACAGTCCTAAATAGCCGGGTTATAGTATTAATAGTAGTTTAACTTATGAGGGGATCAAAGAGTTTGGACCCCCGCCATCCAATACCGTTAAGTATTAAGGAGGTCCTACTAAATTTGACCCAGGTCCATTGCAGGACCTCTAAACGCTGAACAATGGCAAGACTCTTACCAAACCGTTCCCTTAACCCCCGACCAGGTAGCCAACATACCTCCATATAGACCGTGGAGATATGAATGGTGAAAATCTTTTATTTTATATAGACAGTAAAATAATGTCAAGACACCACGGACAAACGATAAGGAAGAATCACCTTCAACATAAGAAACTAGTTATTAAAGTCATTAATACAAAACCAATTAAAAAGTGCGAAAAGATTAGAAATAAAAAGTATTACACTAGACACTTGTCTTCACCAAGTGATGTAAGAGACTTAGGCAAATATGGCCTTGATTGTCAAGAACTCTTACAATCAATCTTGGATCCCGAGACGACTCACACACTCTATGATGGACAATGGATGATGGTGTTATGGTGGTGGTGGGTGGTGGGTGAAGTGTGAGAGAGGTGGTGTGCCAAGGGATGGTTTGAGCTTGAGCCAAGCACTCCTATTTATAGGCTGAACAGAAGCTCGGGCATGGCCCCGTGTCCACATCCTTCTCTTTCTTCATTTAATGCAGCTTGTCTTATTAGTTGACCACGCCCCCGTGTCCGCTGAGCACGACCCCGTGTGCAGAAGAATATTTGTACAATAAAGATTTGCCTGGATTCTGCGAATCTTATAGTTGACCACGGCCCCGTGTCCGCTGAGCACGGCCCCGTGGTGGGCAATAGAAGCTTCTACCACTTTGTCTTTTCTGCTGACACTTGGGCACGCCCCCGTGCTGGCTGAGCACGGGGCGTGTTCAGTCTTCTGTCTTCTTGTTTTGCTTGGGAAGATGCTGTCGTGGGGTCGGGCATGTCACGTTTGTTCCTTTTCTTGTATTTATGTTAGATTTTGCTGTCTTTTTGCTTCTTTTGTTAATTTGAGCTCATTTAATCCTAAAAATACAAAAGGAAGACAAAAGCACATTTTTTCCAACATTAGTACTAAAAAAGGGTTAGTTTTATGCCACAATTGATGTAATTTATATGTTGCATTTTGCACACATCAAATACCCCCACACTTGAATCTTTGCTTGTCCTCAAGCAAAACTCTTTAATATGTGGCTTTTACACTCCCAAATGGAATGGGTAGAAAAGAAGGGTTTTTTTTTTGGGCTTGTCATAGAGTGTCGGGATTTACAAGATTCTTTATTTAGTTTTATTTTTATTTATTTACAATCCTATTCGTCATGATTTATTTAAAACTTTTCATAAGATAAATTACTTATTAGGGCATAACATGCCTCTTTAAAATTTTATTTATATACAAGTTCACATACCTCACGGGGGATCACTCAACACTCGGCCGAATATGTATTTTAGTGGATCACTCGAGAGCGGCATTGAACTTACTCCTACCATAGGCTTGCCAAGCAATCAATCCTCCTCCTTTTTAACTATATACCTTTGTAAATATCAAGAGGACTTTTTGGGTGAAGGGTTAGGCTTGGGTTAAAGGTAGGTGGTTGGGTTAGTGATTAGTGGTTAGTAGGAAAGGGCGAAAAAGCGTAAAAAGTATCGGTTTTCGTAAGACTTTCTATTTTTCAACTTTTTATTTTGATGAAGCCATTATTTCAAACAAAGTTATTTTCGATGTACTTGTTTGTTTATTTCTTTTGCTTCATCACACTTTTTTTTTTGAAAGTCATATGAGAAACCGAACTTGTTTCTAAAACAAAGGGTTAAAAATGAAAAAGGTTTTGGTGGGTGAAAGGGTGTTTGGTTTGGGTTATGAACTGAAAAGGTTTAGGCTCAAAGGGGCTAACTAGGGGGATTTTGGGTAGGTGGTAAAAAAAAGAAAAATAATGGTGTTGTTGGTGCACTACATCTGTCGACTTCGTCTTGTATCGAGTCTAGTAGAATTTAGGTTAGACAATGGCACAAAATCCAAGAAATATGTATTAGAGGTGATTTCACTCATATGTCAAAGACCTGATTCCACTTATGTGTCAATCAGGTGATTCCACTTATTTGTCATGTACGAAAGAGTGGAATCTGATTCCACTTATGTGTCAATCAGGTGATTCCACTTATTTGTCATGTACGAAAGAGTGGAATCTGATTCCGCTTATGTGTCATGTACATAAGAGTGGAATCATGCCATCTATAAATAGGTCATTAGAGTGAAATCACATAGAAGTAAGGTTGAGGTCTTGTATGGTACGGCGAAGCCCTGCCAAATCGTCTCCAGAGCTTGTAAACTGTTAGAAGATCAATAAACTGAGACAAATTAGTGAAATCAAGCTAAACAAAGACTGAATCAATGAATTCCGCCTCTGATTCAGTCTGAGCACTCTTCTGATCGACTCGTTAGGTCGTTTCTTGATCCTACAAGTGGTATCAGAGCTCAGGAGGAAGAGTTCTTACCGTTTAGCTCGTTTTTTGCTCAAAAATTCTGATTTCTACACCTTCTTTCATCATTTCAGTAAGATTTACCGGTCGAAATTGGTTCAAAATTTCACAGATTACAGAGAATTGAACATTAACAAACCCTGGAAAGTTTGGAACTGAAATTCGAAGTAAAAATGGACCAAAATGCATCCCGAAGTGATTCCGCTTTTATGGACATTTGCTGATTTCGCTTTTATGACCATCATTAACATCTGATTTCGCTCTAAGGACCAAGTGATTTCGCTTTTGTGTCACCATAAGATTCTGATTTCGTTTTTGTGGTCACCTGATTTCGCTCATTCGTACATTGTGATTCCACTCATTCGTACATTGTGATTCCACTCATTCGTACATCAGTGATTTCACTCATACGAACATCAGTGATTCCACTTATACGAACATCAGTGATTCCACTTATACGAACATCAGTGATTCCACTCATACGAACATCAGTGATTTCACTTATACGAACATCAGTGATTCCACTCATATGAACATTAGAGATTTCACTTTTGTGTCACACATAACTTGGGATTTCACTTTTGTGACATTTGTGCATCTAATTTCGCTCAAAGGGACAATAGTTGAGTTTTAAGAGTAAACGGATTGGGATTGTTAGAAAAATGGCAATGATCTTTGATGAACAGAAAAACAATGATCTTGAAAGGTTAAATAATTGGTATCGAGGATATTTGAGTAGTTCTTATCAGAAATTGCCCAAAGAGGTTTGGAGTAACCGGTTCGAATGTTTTCTGTGTAAAAAGGATGAGAAATTAGACGATTTGGAGAAGAGATTTGATTGTTTGATTGACCATTTGAAAGAAAACAAGATAATGATATCAGAAGCTGAAATAGTATCAAAGTTCGCTAATGGATTACCAGCTGAATGGAATGATTTTTTGGAAAATCTAAGAAAGAATTCTAGTTTTTCAAAATTATCTTTAAGTAAATTCATTAGTAAACTTACAACACATAGATATGATAATGAAGAGAAAAAGAAAGAGTTGTTGAATAGGATAGAAAATAATTTGGAAAAATTAAGTTTGGATGTGGTTGTAGAACTGAACAAAAGAGTCTGTGTATGTCTTAGTGCAAAAGATGTTATGAAATACGATATGAAGAGGGGTTGTTATATTGATGAGAATATGAATCCTCTTGACTTCGTTAAAATTCTTTGTGCAGGAACATACAAGATGGAGACAGAGCAAGTTAAAAAGAATGAAGAATCTGTGAAGATTGAATCCTCAAGTTCTGAATCAGTGTGTTCTAAATGTGATAAACTTGAAACTGACAATGGCAAACTCATGAAAGATGCAGAAAGTTTGGCATTGGAGATCAAGAAGTTAAACAATGAAAAGCAAGCTGATGATAAGCAGATTCTTATTTTGAAAGAAAATTGTGGGAAGTTGAAAACTGAAAATGATAAACTGCTGGGTAATTTGAACAGTTTGACATCAGAAAATAAAGTTTTGAAAGAAAAAGAAAAGGAGTTTGAAAGCAAACAGAAATCTTCAGAAAATGAAGATTTCTGGATAAAGCTTGAGAACAAGAATTTGAAAGCAAATGAAACAAAATTTCAAGAACAGATAAAAGTTTTGGAAAATGAAAAATATGTTCTTGAAAACATGAAGAATGAAAATGAAAAATCTATCAAATCTCATCTTGAAAGAATATCTCAGCTTGAAAATGAAGCTGAGAATTCAAGGAACAAAATTGATGAGCTTAAAAAGAAATTGAAAGGTTTTGTGACTTCATCTGAGTTCCCCTGTCCAAAACCGATCAATTCTGTTCCAATAAGTGACGATGTCACAAACTTTGACAAAGTCAAAGTTGAAGATTGTGATGAGAAATCTGATGATGAAAATGAAAAAATGAAGAAAAAGAATTTATTTTTGAAGTTAAAAGGAAAGTTTCAAGAAACTGTTTCACAATCAGCTGAAAAGGGAGAATGCTCTAAGCAAAAACCTTTGAAGAAGAAAGTGGAACAAAAACAAAAAGAGAAAATTTTGAAAAATGTTCAAAAAGAAAATAAAAGTTCATCAGATCAATCATCCAATCGCAATCAAAAATTACAAAAAGTAAAAAATGAAAATTCAAAATTTGTTGGCAATAAGTGGTGCAGGTTGGACCACAGTGCTCAAAAGTCAAATCCAGCAAACATGAGGAAGGAATATCACCAAGCCAAACAATGCTATGATCTGAGCATCTGGTGTGAAAATGGTGATTGGTACGATAACTTAGTGTGTTACCGATGTGGTTATCAAGGATACATTGCTGTTAACTGCCAAAGTTGGAATTATGAGACGAGAAGATGCTTTAACTGCAACATCATTGGCCATATTGCTAGAGATTGCTCAATGAGATCAATGAGAAGATCGAGGGCTAAATCTCAGAAGCAGGCGAAGAAACCAGTCAATGTCAAGCCCAAAGAACAGAAGGTTCAAGAACCTAAAGTTCAAGAAAAGAAAGTGAAGCTTTCTCAGGGGCAAAAAGACAGACTGAGGAAGAAGAGGAAGAAGGCTAGAGAGTATCTAGAAAATATATTGTCCTCGGGTTCATCTGTTGGTAAAAATAAGAGTTCTGATGAATCGACTTCCTCGATTGCAAAGTCAAGCAAGACGAATTCATCAGATACAAATCTGAGGACGAAAGAAGAAAAGAAGAAGAAGAAAATGGTCGGCGATGAATCTGATGTGTCAGAGTCAGACAAGCCACCATCAGGCAATGAATCTGACAGTTCAAAGTCAGACAAGCCACATTCAGGCAATGATTCTGGTATGTTAAAACCAGAGGAGCCATGTGTTGAGGTAAAAATTGAGAATTCTGGTCTAACAATGGATGATGCAAATTTTCCACCATTGTTGAACAAGAATTCAAAATCACCCAAGGACCGTCAGGCTTGGGTGAATCTGTTTAAATAGAAAAACCTGACTTGCCGGAGATCCCAAGTTGATAATCGTGGATCATGAATCGGCATCCTTCTTAATCTGTGTTTGAAAAGTTTTTGCAGGACTTGCCGGAACTCCCAGGTTGGTAAGTGAGGAGTAGGAATCGGCACCTTGAGAATTCAACCAACAGACGACGATTGGTTGAAAATGCTTGATTGGATTGATCTTACAAGTAGTAAATCAGGGACATTAATTTGTATCTGATTTTCTACAAGTGGTTGAAAAACAATGTGATGATTTGATCCCCAATTTTACAAGTGGCAAAATCAACACAACTTATTTTCCGGAAAAACCATTTGATTAAAACAAACTTAAGTGTTTTGAAATCATAATGGGAAAATAGTTTGTTGTGAAGGGGAGTTCTGATTGTTTATGCCAAGTGGATGGCGAATTGAGGCAATTCGATATCAGTTGTCACGTTGTTGTACAGTTTGTTTTCAAATTTCCTAAAATGTGTTTGCATTTTAGAGGGAGTAAGAAATTTTTAGAAAATCCAAAAACATTTGAAAATTTTGAAAAAGACAAAAACATGATAAAACCTACTGGCAAAAAGTCAAAAACAGTAAAAAATGAAAATGAGTTTTGTTGTCAAAAAGAGGAAATGATAGAAAATCAGTGGACTATCACAGCATGCTAAAGAAATGTAAAGTCTAAATGTGATAAACGGTCTCAATAACGATGTGACGATAGGCTCAGCTAGACTAGTAGATTTGCGAGAACGATACAAACTTAAATGAAAAAGCCTAGTTCTAGTGGGAAACATGGTCAAAAGCATAGTACTTAGTTTTGTCCTTCTTGATTGTGTGCCTACTCAGTAATCGCTGATTGTCGAAAGACATAAAACTGGTTAAGTTTGTGAACTTTCACAACTTTGCTGAAAAGTCACTGTGATTGTGTATTTCATTTTGCAAAGATTTAAACTTGTTTTATTTCTTTATTTTGTTTAAGCATCGGACATCCTCTGCGTATACGTGAGTATCGACCTGGATGTTGTTGCCTAAACGTTCTGCTTTATTTTCTTTGGTGTTTCGTTTAAGCTTTGGACCTCCTCTGCGTATACGGAAGTATCGACCTGGTGGTTAAAGCCTAAACAACTTCAACTTGTTTTATTTTTCTTATTTTGTTTAAACATTGGACTTTCTCTGCGTATACGGAAGTATCGACCTGATTGTTAATGTTTAAACATTCTGCTTTGTTTTCGCACAAATCAGAGTTGATAAAAGTTTAAAGGCATTACTTGAGTCAGTGTATTGCATGATGAGGGGATATGCTGAGATCGTGGGGTCCATAAGAATTTAGTGCTATCTAAATATACCTTAACGTATCGGTAAGCATTTCGAAAGTTTTTAGATTGAGTTTAAGTGGATAACAATATCGTCAATCTAAGTGAATCGTTTAAAACTTAAAATGAAATGAAGCTTAACGGTGTTGGTGATTTGTCTTAGAAACTGATATGATCCTCTTACACAAACTCACAAAAATATGTTTTGTATATATTTCATTTCTGCATTTAATTTCTGTTATTGCATTTATGTTTCATTTTTTTGAAAAAATCCAAAAAGATTTTCGACAACTGATGTTGGAAAGCTGATATTCAAAATCTCAACGGCTAAACATGATGAACAGATGGGTTGGTTAATTGATTTGAAATGTTTAGATGATTCATTAAGTTGAATCAGATTTAGAAATATTACAAAGTTTGATAAGTTTTAAATGTGAAAATTCTCGAATGTTTAGTTGATTCATTAAGTTGAATCACAACATTGTTGGTTTGTAAATTGTATGTTTGAGATGTGTAGGTTTCTGATCCTGTTGCTACGGAAAGCCAGGAGATGTATCAGAACCTGAGAAGAACTTAAACTGAAAAAGCCAGGATTTGATTTCAAAGGTGATAACAAATTCCAGATAGCGATCCCAGCTCGATGATAGGGGGAGTCTGACGAGAGTTAGAACCAGAGAAAGATCCGGGTACATGATTCCAGGAAGAGTTCCTGAAGAAGACCGATAGAGAGAGAAAAGCACAGAGACTGATCAAGATTGAAGAAGTGAAGACATAGCATTGTCGTGACTCGATAGTCGACTCCGTCAACATCTGAGGGGGAGTCTGTTGGTGCACTACATCTGTCGACTTCGTCTTGTATCGAGTCTAGTAGAATTTAGGTTAGACAATGGCACAAAATCCAAGAAATATGTATTAGAGGTGATTTCACTCATATGTCAAAGACCTGATTCCACTTATGTGTCAATCAGGTGATTCCACTTATTTGTCATGTACGAAAGAGTGGAATCTGATTCCACTTATGTGTCAATCAGGTGATTCCACTTATTTGTCATGTACGAAAGAGTGGAATCTGATTCCGCTTATGTGTCATGTACATAAGAGTGGAATCATGTCATCTATAAATAGGTCATTAGAGTGAAATCACATAGAAGTAAGGTTGAGGTCTTGTATGGTACGGCGAAGCCCTGCCAAATCGTCTCCAGAGCTTGTAAACTGTTAGAAGATCAATAAACTGAGACAAATTAGTGAAATCAAGCTAAACAAAGACTGAATCAATGAATTCCGCCTCTGATTCAGTCTGAGCACTCTTCTGATCGACTCGTTAGGTCGTTTCTCGATCCTACAGGTGTAGAAATAAAAAGGGTTAGTCCTAATGCCTCCATCATTTACTTACTTGGGTTTACGTTGGTAAGGACCGAGAATGTATTGTCATGGCAAGTTCTAGAGTCGTAAGAACCAAGCGGCTATTCACACAAGAAACGAAAAATGAGCATTTAATTTAAAGATATGTATTTGTATGCTCAATAAAGGCTCAAAACTCACTTTTGTGGGAATGGGTTTTTATGTGATCAAGTATATATAATTAAATTTTAACTAAGCTTGTCATGCCTTTTCATAATTTTCTTATGTTGGTTCTTTTTATCACAACGCTATCGGTTGTAAATTTGTAAAAATATAACCTTTTTAGAACTTTGAAATTCCCAAATTAAACCTAGACAAGTAAAAAAAATGAAAATTTTTGAAAAAAATTTGGGGTGATTAGCGGTTCCAATAGAGTTTTGTGTAAGGCTTGTATTTAGGACTTGCAAGATTCAAGGTTTTAGCTTCCCCCCCACACTTAAATTACACATTGTCCTCAATGTGTCCCAAAAATAAGTTTTTAGGTTGATTGAATGTGTAAAAGGTGTGATTTAAGCAAAAATTTTGTGTTACTGGGCGCTGAACACGGCCCCGTGTTGTCCGGGCACGGCCCCGTGTTCAAGTGCCAGTAACAAAAATTAAACAAAAGAAACAGAAGCCTGGGCACGGGGGCGTGTTGGGTGAACACGGCCCGTGTCCAGTTACCTGAGCTGGGTCTTTTCTGCAGACTGTGCAGCACGGGGCCGTGTTGGGTGGACACGGCCCGTTCCGAGCTTACTGTAAACGAAGAATATTGTCGGATGGTCCTGTTTTCCTGCATGGGGTGCTGGTTTAAGCTTCCCTTATATCCTTTTCCATCTCAAGCGTGTTTTATTCCTGAAAATTAAAACTAAACTAGAAAACATAAAAACTAATCTAAATTAAACTAAGGATAGTTCCGCAGAATGCCTCCGTGGTGCGCCACGTTTATAAGGGTCCTTGGCTAGACCCACCTTATCAGGTGGTTCTGACTCATCTTCAATTAGGGGGTCATCATTTCCGAATGGATATTTCATTGATCGCTCAAGATCGACACTCTTTTTAAATGCCCCTAATTGAAGAGGTAGTTTGTTGTACTTCCGGTTTTTCAAAGCTTCGTGAGTTTTTACAAATGGTCGTCCCAACACTAGAGGAGCATCATCGAGGATGACAAAGTCGGTGGGAACTATCATTTGATTTGTTTGAACCAAGACATCCTCAACTACACCGATTGATTTTATTACCTTTCGATTGGATAGAAAAATGGGTATTTGAAGTGGAGAAAAATCACTAATACTTAATTTTTTCGAAAATGTAGTTAGGCATTATGTTAACACAAAGATCTTTATCAATTGTGACATTACTAATAAACAAATTTTGAAAGAAACATGGAACGGTGTAATGTTAATTTCAAATGGGTCTTCTTTTATTAGCGAGGTTTGATCGATAGTTAACTTAACACTTACCGTTTCGTCAATTTTAGTGTTAGTGTTTAATTCTTTTAAAAACTTAGCATGAGTGGGAACTAAACAATGATTTTCAAAAGAAGGTGACAAGAGATTAATTTCTTCAAAATTAGACTCTTCTTGAATTTTAACGTTGTCGGACTCACCTTTTTTGTTGTTTAACTCATATGTTGGTTCTTCACTTATTTGTTCTTCCATTTTTACACTTTCGGTTATCTCTTCTTTATTTAATTCTTCTCTTGCGCGGGACTCCTCTTCCCTTGCGCGAGATTCTTTTATATAGCGATCGATAACTCTAAGGTGTTCTAATATCCTCTCGGTCACTTCGGTTATAGAAAAAGGATCAGAATTTTCAAAGCTTGAATCCGGTTGTTCGATCCTTTGTTCCTCATAATACTTATATGAGGTAGATGGTTCACACCATTGTTCTTCATTGTAAGCATATGATGGATAAGGGTCGAAATTTTGTTCTTCATAATACTCATATGAGGTGGGTTGTTCACGCCATGGTTCCTCATAATAAGCATACGAAGGTGGTGGCTCATATCTTGGTTCCTCAAAGTATGAGTATGAAGGCTCATACCTTGGTTCATCAAAATATGAGTATGAGGGAGGAGGTTCATACCTTTGGTCTTCATAGGATATGTATGAAGTCGATGGCTTGTACCTGGGCTCCTCATAGTAGGTGTATGAAGTGGATGGTTGATATGAGTGATTATATTGAACCGAGTGCGGATTACTACAATTGGTGCAATAGTTACTCCTATAATCATCCTCCTCATAGGTGTAGTTGTAACCTCCTGAGTATTGATCCATAAGAATTACTCAGCAGACCACAACCAAGTCTCGAGATCAGAAAACAAAAATAAAAACGGAAACAGAGGCTGGACACGGCCCCGTGTTCAATGAGCACGGCCCCGTGTACAGAAGCTGTATCTGGGCGTTTTAATTAAATTTACTGATTTCGTTGAGCACGGGGCGTGTTCAGTGAGCACGGCCCGTGTTCAAGCTACTGTTACTGGGTGTTTTATGAAAATGTGCAGCACGGCCCCGTGTTCAGCGAGCACGGCCCGTGTACAGGTTACTGTAAATGCAAAACTAAACTAAAATGCAGAAAAATGTGCGCGTGTTTTAAAAAGGTTTTCAAAAACTGATTAGGCCGTCGATTTTAAGCTTTCTTGAAATCCTTGTGTCCCCGGCAACGGTGCCAAAAACTTGATGCGTGTGAAGTGTGTATATGAATTTAAGTATATTTTAAGCCCTTTTACACTTTCTTTAGCCAAGTTTTAAATTTATAAAACACGATATTTACTAACACTAAACACACATATGGGCAAGTGCACCCATCGTGAGCGTAGTATAGTGTTGGTAAGATACCGAGGTCGTCCAAGGACACAAGAGCTTTTAGTACCGGTTTATCCTCAACGTCTAATCAAATTAAAACGTTTAGAAAAATGTTTTAAGCTAAGAAAAATAAAAACTATTTAAAATGCTGAAAAATAAAAATAAAAGAAAAAACAGATAGACAAGATGAATCACTTGGTTCCGACTCGTGTATAGTGTAACCTTTGATTATTTTCGCACTTTTGCACTTATTTAAGAGATTATCTTAGTTATTGTAGTAGGCCCCTCTTTTGAAGGTGGCGTTACCCTCAACCCAGTAGTTTGAGTCAGCAAGGATACAATCCTAAAGGGTCGTATTATTGAAAGATAATGAATTAAGTTATTAATGCAAATTATGGTAGGCCCCTCTTTTGGAGGTGACGTTACCCTCGACTAAGTAGTCTGGGTCAGCAGGGATACAGTCCAAAATAGCCGGGTTATAGTATTAATAGTAGTTTAACTTATGAGGGGATCAAAGAGTTTGGACCCCCGCCATCCAATACGGTTAAGTATTAAGGAGGTCCTACTAAATTTGACCCAGGTCCATTGCAGGACCTCTAAACGCTGAACAATGGCAAGACTCTTACCAAACCGTTCCCTTAACCCCCGACCAGGTAGCCAACATACCTCCATATAGACCGTGGAGATATGAATGGTGAAAATCTTTTATTTTATATAGACAGTAAAATAATGTCAAGACACCACGGACAAACGATAAGGAAGAATCACCTTCAACATAAGAAACTAGTTATTAAAATCATTAATACAAAACCAATTAAAAAGTGCGAAAAGATTAGAAATAAAAAGTATTACACTAGACACTTGTCTTCACCAAGTGATGTAAGAGACTTAGGCAAACATGGCCTTGATTGTCAAGAACTCTTACGATCAATCTTGGATCCCGAGACGACTCACACACTCTATGATGGACAATGGATGATGGTGGTGGATGATGGTGTTATGGTGGTGGTGGGTGGTGGGTGAAGTGTGAGAGAGGTGGTGTGCCAAGGGATGGTTTGAGCTTGAGCCAAGCACTCCTATTTATAGGCTGAACAAAAGCTCGGGCACGGCCCCGTGTCCACATCCTTCTCTTTCTTCATTTAATGCAGCTTGTCTTATTAGTTGACCACGCCCCCGTGTCCGCTGAGCATGACCCCGTGTGCAGAAGAATAATTGTACTATAAAGATTTGCCTGGATTCTGCGAATCTTATAGTTGACCACGGCCCCGTGTCCGCTGAGCACGGCCCCGTGGTGGGCAATAGAAGCTTCTACCACTTTGTCTTTTCTGCTGACACTTGGGCATGCCCCCGTGCTGGCTGAGCACGGGGCGTGTTCAGTCTTCTGTCTTCTTATTTTGCTTGGGAAGATGCTGTCGTGGGGTCGGGCATGTCACGTTTGTTCCTTTTCTTATATTTATGTTAGATTTTGCTGTCTTTTTGCTTCTTTTGTTAATTTGAGCTCATTTAATCCTGAAAATACAAAAGGAAGACAAAAGCACACTTTTTTCCAACATTAGTACTAAAAAAGGGTTAGTTTTATGCCACAATTGATGTAATTTATATGTTGCATTTTGCACACATCACTAAGCAATCTGCTGCCATTGTAATTGTCACACCCCCAAAATACCACTTGTAGAAACACCGCGGGGCAAGTGACGTATCAGGATATAGCCACCAATCACATTGAACCCATAGATATATTTAAATAAAACTTTCATTTATTAACATAAAGTGTTACAACGTTACAAATAATTCATAGTATACAGCGGAAGCATAATTCATTTGCTAAGGGTTTATAAACCACATGTGAAAACCATTAGTCTTGTGTTGCGATTCCACGTATCTCAACCCATGACCACTCCAGCCTTCCAGACAGCAAGTTCCATGATATAACCCTACAGACCTGCAAGCATGCAGACAGGTGTGTCAGACGACGCTGGTGAGTTCAAAGTTTGTTAATGTGTTTAGATACCAGTTACCAGATTAAAACGTTTCACAGATTCGATGATTTGATGTTGTAATAACTCGTTTACCGCTGATGGCTTAAAGTTGTTTTGCCCAAACCCCATTGCCTCTATTAAAGCAATGGTCAAGACTGGGATCATTAGTTCATTCCCGACCTCCCCGGTACGGTGTGAGGTTGCCAAGCTTAAATAGCGCTATTAACTAATATCCCGTTGCCTCCCCGGCAACAATCGGTAGATGGGACTTGATTGATAGATATGTGAGTATTAACAAACTTCCCAATAACCCAGCATTCCTCCCCGGAACGTTTACCAGATGTCCCTCCCCGGGACGCATGCTTGGAAAAAGAGCAGTGAACTCACCTTAGATTTGCTCGGTATTTAACAAGTTACTTTACCCGTTCCAAATCGGTCAACCAAACCCTACCGTGGTTACCAAAGACAATCAGTATAGTGTTCACACACATATCACGTATCTAACGTACACGTTGCACAAGTAACAGACAAGTAAGACACATGATCTTTTACGCATCGTAATTGTTAAACATACAATTCGTTGATCTATACCTTTATCATGAAATCATATAACAAGTGTACGGGTTTCACATGCCACTCGATCACTTAACAGTACATGTGTTTTCACAGATTGCAGTTGCTATTAAGATCACAGTGTATCACATACCGGGCATTCATCTTTCAACAAGTTTACAACCCATGTGCATGTCACTTAACAATGATTAACATAAAATTACTCTACTTACAGCAGTGTTTCATGAACCTAAGTACTCATTGCCATGTATAATAGTCTATGGTTATCTCATAACGGTGTTCAAGTCACACACACACTATTCAAATCAAATAGTTACAAGATCATGCCCACTATTCTTGATTTTCATTTAACAGTCAATCATCATGATCATCACCCCAATGCTCAAATCATTCCAATGAATACGCCATACAACAGAAGTCATGATTTGTGTAACATTGAACATTCACAATCCATAGTAATCAAACTAGATCAACAACCTAACTGTTTTATGCATCAGTCATTACCCAACCACATCTATGGATATCATGTTCCACAATATCAAGTTCTATTATCATGCAATAATCCTAATTCATTGTAACCTACTGTCCATGCAAATTTTCTTGGCGAAACTCCCTATGTGATGAAACATAAGTTTCGCCGAGACCAGGTGTGACGAAAGTCTAGTTGACGAAACACTAGTGTTTCGTCGGAACCACAAATGGCGAGATACCTGTGTTTCGCCATGGATAACCTAGACGGTTATGGTGACCTGCAACCCTAATTGTCCCTCCTGTTTCTTCGCAACAACATAATCATCATCACTTTTATCATGGTTCAGTTTCAGATCAATCAAAATATTATCACATCTATAAGCATGTTATCATACGGAATCATTGATCATCAATTCATACACTTATAATCCGATTCACATACATATTGGTCAAGATGACTATAACACATGCTTTCAATCATAATTCTAGATCATACCACATACATGTCAAGTTGCACATAGATGAACTTAATAATCAAGACTAAACAATATAAGTGTACTAACCAAGAGATCGAGGGAGGTGAGGGCTTCGGCCAAGAGACTGCCGACGAGTCCAAGGAAGGAGAAAAGTAGTTAGGGTCTGCTAAATAATGAAACTACTCTAACCCTCCTGTGTGCGTATGTATACATGTTAACAGCATAACCAGCCCAACTTCTTTGGGCTTTACTGAGCTTGCAATGCAATTAATTGTAGGTGTGATCGGGTTGGGCTTCAAGTGGATTGGGCCGAGAGAACTAAACATCACATGTGTGCCGAGATGACTATATGTAGCCCAACATGTGCGACAACAAAATGGCCCAACTACACACTTAAACCTATTCCAATCCGTTTTACGTTTAACACATTTATTAAAGTCACGAGTGTTTAACAATTTTTATCAACATAAATGACGTAAAAGAGAAATAATGAGGAAACAAGATCACGTGACTAAAAGACACTGACCTTGAAAGTTTGGGTTGTCACATCATCCCCAACTTGAAAGAAATTTTGTTCCGAAATTTAACGAGTAATCCCAAACAACAAGGTGTTAACTCTGGATGACTGTGGATTTTTCCGCGGGTACCACATCATCCCCAACTTGAAAGGGAATTTTGCCCCGAAATTCGCCAATGACATCAAAAGTAGATTCAACTGCTTGAACAATCGAGGGTAATAGAGCTTTATCAAATCTTTGCGTTCCCACATGAACTCCGGTCCACGTCTTGAGTTCCAACAAACTCTCACGATTGAAATTCAACTGTGTTAACGATGGGTTTCTTAACAAGGGTACCACAAGTGTTTCATCGAACAAACGCTTCTTTAGGTTCGTGACATAAATGCCATTGTGAACGTTACCTAATCCGTCGGATAACTCGAGTTTGCAGATCATGATCCTGATTCTTTCTAGAGTTTGAGTGGCTCAAAGTGACGAAATTTTATCTTTGCCACACCTCCCAAAGCGCACCGCACCCTCCCAAGGTGGAACTTTCAATCATAACAAATTCACCTGCAGCGAACTCCCAGTGTTTCCTAAGCTTAACAGCTTCCCTGACAGTCACGTGCTACCGCCCACGATTTTCGATCTAAACGATTTTCCCAAGGGTTTCGAGTACAAGTCCTGGATCTGTGATTAGGTTGCCACCCACCTTAACCCAACAAGGAGATTAGTGTTACTGTCCATGCAATGCCTCAAACAAAGTTGTCTGAATACTAGAATGGTAACTGTTGCAGTAAAACTCAACCAAAGGTAAATGTCCTTCTAACAAAAGTCCATCACACACATGTTCGCAACATGTCTTCATGTGTCAGGATGGTTCGTTTACTCAGACCGCTTATCCTACGGCGATAAGCAATGCCCATGTCTAGACGTGAGTCGAGAGTGTTGTGTTTTGTCCGCCATAAGCCAGGTATAGTTCAAAATTGGAGGTAACAGGAGTTGGCACTTCGTGCCTAAAAGCCGCTTCTCCCAGAGGAATATTTACAAACTGTGACGACTCGTCAATGCCCTTGATTGCAATAAAGTGCGTTGGTTACGTAAGACATTCAACGATCACCCAGGTGTTACTGTTTCTGTTTCGATGCTTCTGGTTGCCGATACTCCACCTTGACTTTCCCATAAGTCAAACATCATTCACATACATTGTCAGGTGGGCTTTCATGCCCGACCACCAGTACAAGATTTATAGATCCTAATATTTCCTATCGAAATCCATACGACTAGAATATCGAGGCCGGTGTGCGTTGCTCAACACAAGTTTCCTACAGTTGCCATATAATGGGATCCACCTTCATTCCATGAGGTAGCGAATATCGTCCAATCCTGCCAACGGTTGCTTCACCATGCCCCCCATGGGTTCAACTTGAAAATTCTCTTCCTTCAGTTCTCCAGTTTGAACAGAGCGAGCCCGATCCGGTAGGTTAGAGTTGATAGTGAGCTGCAAAGCTCGTACACGTTCAATTTTCATAGTCGGAATCATCCAAAATTTCCATCCGGCGATGTCATTACACGTTTTAGCTCTTTCGAAACAAAGGTACACGGGAGGCCCTTGTGATCGGTCTAAGTAGTGCATTTGGTACCGTCCAAGTAATGCCTCCACTTGAATCCAAAGACCATGGTTTCCGCCACAAGTTGTGATTCGTGTAGTTCTTCTTGTAAACCCACTGCGTAGGTCATCACCTTCTCGTGTTGCATCGGCGCATAACTGGAACTCCGATTCGAACCATCATGGTATACCACTAAATCACCCGTACCCTCAGGTAAAGACGATGCTCGGTGCATTGTTGAGTTGGGTTTCCAAAAGTTGAAAAGATGCCTATCTGTTCTATCACTCATAAGTACACAGCACCTTGCTGTGCTAAAGAGGTTAAAGCTGCGCGATCTTCGAAAATCCCGCGATAAATCTTTGATAGTATCTAGTGAAACCAAGGGATTGCTGTATCCCCGAAGGGATCTTTGGTGTCGATCAGTTTCTATCCTATGATAAGATATGAGTGCTGCTCATGGTGTTCCTTTCTCCTGGAAGTGATTCCAAGTGTCATCAATAAACACGGTTGACAGTTTGACGAGATGATGATGCTTACACTTACGATTCATGTGATCCATAAAGCTGCCAGTGTGTTGGTTAATCCCAAAGGTCATGGAATACAAAGTCGCAATACCCGCATTGCGTTTGGTATGCCGTTTTAGGAACATCCTCCCCATGGACTTCCCCCTGACGATAGCTCGTTCGTTAGCCAATCCTCGAACGAAGCTTGTCCCTGGCACTAGTCGACAGGTTGTCAATATATGGTCGAGGCAAACGGTTCTCGACTACCACCCTGTTAAGCTCTCGATAATCAGAACACATACGAAAAGACTTATCTTCATGGATATAACTGGGGCTCCCCAAAGCGAAAAACTAGGTCCGCCAAAAATCCTATTCAACAGTTCCTGTAGTTGATTAGACAGCTCTTGCAACCCTCCTGGTGCAAGACGGTAAGAGTTTGAGTATTCAGAGTTGCATCTGGCGTGAAATCAAACTGAGACTCTGCCTAACAGTTGTGGAAGTAATCCTGGAAGTTATTCAAGTAGCTCATCGGAAGAAGTCACAAACAACTGGTGGATCCTCGATCCTCTCTTCCTTAGCCTTAATATCAGTAACGGTTGCTAACAATGGCGGGGTAATCCCTCCGTAGACACTTCTAGGCTTTCATTGCAGAGTTGGTGCTAACCTCTACACAACTCTGATACTTTGGAACAGATGACGGTTCTCCACCAAGGAGAGGGATACGCAAAGTTTTCTTCTCACAGGGTATACCTGCGTGACGTATGGATAACCAATTCATGCTAACTACTACATCAAACTATCGAGGATAGCAGAAAGAAGGTCGACGTCGAACACTTGTCCCACAAAGTCGAATTTGCATCCCTACGAACATAGAATGTTTCCATTGACGTGCCATCAGTCGACTCCATAACAGGTTCGGTTTCAAGAAGCATCAGGGTTAAACAGAACGGAGACGAAGCGCTTAGTTACCAAGGACGTGCAGGCCACCATGCCGCTATACTTTTGGCGTTGCTCACGCCAATCCTATATGCCCTTCCATGAGCACCGTTTCCAGTGTTGTTGTTTTCGTTACCAGGATTTCCAGTACTGTCGTCGTTCCCTTGGTTGTTGTCGTCTTGATTTAACAACGGCTAATCCGTGTCGTAGGCACCCTCATTTCCATACTGTAGGCTACGATTTACGAGTTCCTTGATGTCGCCATGACTGTTGCCTCTAATGTCGTTCCTTAAAACGGAGCCCTAAAATCTTTCACCATCAGGGCCCATCTTGTCACATTTCCGTGTCACGTACTAAGACGCTACTCATTGTGCTAGCAGCTACGCGTTCCACACCGTAGCCGATTGTCATTGCTTATGTCCCGATTGATTCGTAAGAGTTGACTCTCATGAGTCGCTGGCTAGGGTTAAGGATTCGATTGAAGCCAATTTACTGGTGTTCGTTGCCAGAAACCAAGGCCGTTCTTATGCTGAAGTCGGTGAGACACTACGATCATCCTCTTGCCCCTCGATCTTGTAAGTTGGTCAAGTAATACACAGTACGTTGCTAGGGGGAGTTGTAGAAACGATCTCACTTATGGAATCTAAGGCGTTAATACACAGAGTTCCAACCAATGAAAAGGAGTGAAAAGGTATCGACCAATCATTCAACGCTGCAACATCCAACTCAGGGATGTTCGTACAAGCACCTAACATTCTACACGGTTCGCTAGGCGTTCAAATGGGTGTTCAGGTAATACTCAATAGCATCGAGATTCGTAAGGATTCAGAGAGGAGTGAAAAGATCACTTTCGAGTAGGAGACAATCACTGCTATGACTCCTATAGACTTGTTACATTTCACATTGATCAAATAGCAGAGCAGAACCCCTTTTTCACTTGTTAAGCCTCATTGGGACTCACATGCACCCCACATTATTATTATGTGTGCACCAACAATAATATTGTGATTTGCATGCTCATCTCAGCTCCTCCTAACTCATGTCAAATGGTTCCTCAAACTCGAGTAGTAAGCAAAGAACATCACAAAACGCAAGTCATGAATGTCTAAGGAAACACCACACTACCAATCACATAACACATGCAAGTAATGAATTCATACTGTTGTGCTAAACGTGTAATCACATTCAATATCATATGCAAGTGTTCACTAGTTATGCAGTACAATGAGTAAACGAGAGACGAACCTTGCAGTCTTGAGCTGAGTGTCATGGTCGTATTATGAACTTGTTCGGTTATAGTCTGGTTTTATAAAAATGTCTTAAAACCAAGTTCACTATAACCAGTGGCTCTGATACCAAACTGTCACACCCCCAAAATACCACTTGCGGAAACACCGCGGGGCATGTGACGTATCAGGATCTAGCCACCAATCACATTGAACCCATAGATATATTTAAATAAAACTTTCATTTATTAACATAAAGTGTTACAACATTACAAATAATTCACAGTATACAGCGGAAGCATAATTCATTTGCTAAGTGTTTATAAACCACATGTGAAAACCATTAGTCTTGTGTTGCGATTCCACGTATCTCAACCCATGACCACTCCAGCCTTCCAGACAACAAGTTCCATGATATAACCCTACAGACCTGCAAGCATGCAGACAAGTGTGTCAGACGATGCTGGTGAGTTCAAAGTTTGTTAACGTGTTTAGAGACCAGTTACCAGATTAAAACGTTTAAGATTCGATGATTTGATGTTGTAATAACTCGTTTACCACTAATGGCTTAAAGTTGTTTTGCCCAAACCCCATTGCCTCTATCAAAGCAATGGTCAAGACTGGGATCATTAGTTCACTCCCGACATCCCCGGTACGGTGTGAGGTTGCCAAGCCTAAATAGCGCTATTAACTAATATCCCGTTGCCTCCCCGGCAACAATCGGTAGATGGGACTTGATTGATAGATATGCGAGTATTAACAAACATCCCAATAACCCAGCATTCCTCCCCGGAACGTTTACCAGACGTCCCTCCCCGGGACGCATGCTTGGAAAAAGAGCAGCGAACTCATCTTAGATTTGCTCGGTATTTAACAAGTTACTTTACCCATTCCAAATCGGTCAACCAAACCCTACCGTGGTTACCAAAGACAATCAGTATAGTGTTCACACACATATCACGTATCTAACGTACACGTTGCACAAGTAACAGACAAGTAAGACACATGATCTTTTACGCATCGTAATTGTTAAACATACAATTCGTTGATCTATACCTTTATCATGAAATCATATAACAAGTGTACGGGTTTCACATGCCACTCGATCACTTAACAGTACATGTGTTTTCACAGATTGCAGTTGCTATTAAGATCACAGTGTATCACATACCGGGCATTCATCTTTCAACAAGTTTACATCCCATGTGCATGTCACTTAACAATGATTAACATAAAATTACTCTACTTACAGCAGTGTTTCATGAACCTAAGTACTCATTGCCATGTATAATAGTCTATGGTTATCTCATAACGGTGTTCAAGTCACACACACACTATTCAAATCAAATAGTTACAAGATCATGCCCACTATTCTTGATTTTCATTTAACAGTCAATCATCATGATCATCACCCCAATGCTCAAATCATTCCAATGAATACGCCATACAACAGAAGTCATGATTTGTGTAACATTGAACATTCACAATCCATAGTAATCAAACTAGATCAACAACCTAACTGTTTTATGCATCAGTCATTACCCAACCACATCTATGGATATCATGTTCCACAATATCAAGTTCTATTATCATGCAATAATCCTAATTCATTGTAACCTACTGTCCATGCAAATTTTCTTGGCGAAACTCCCTATTTGATGAAACATAAGTTGACCAGGTGTGACGAAAGTCTAGTTGACGAAACACGAGTGTTTCGTCGGAACCACAGGTGGCGAGATACCTGTGTTTCGCCATGGATAACCTAGACGGTTATGGTGACCTGCAACCCTAATTGTCCCTGCTGTTTCTTCGCAACAACATAATCATCATCACTTTTATCATGGTTCAGTTTCAGATCAATCAAAATATTACCACATCTATAAGCATGTTATCATACGGAATCATTGATCATCAATTCATACACTTATAATCTGATTCACATACATATTGGTCAAGATGACTATAACACATGCTTTCAATCATAATTCTAGATCATACCACATTCATGTCAAGTTGCACATAGATGAACTTAATAATCAAGACTAAACAATATAAGTGTACTAACCAAGAGATCGAGGGAGGTGAGGGCTTCGACCAAGAGGCTGCCGACGAGTCCAAGGAAGGAGAAAAGTAGTTAGGGTTTGCTAAATAATGAAACTACTCTAACCCTCCTATGTGCGTATGTATACATGTTAACAACATAACCGGCCCAACTTCTTTGGGCTTTACTGAGCTTGCAATGCAATTAATTGTAGGTGTGATCGGGTTGGGCTTCAAGTGGAATGGGCCGAGAGAACTAAACATCACATGTGTGCCGAGATGACTATATGCAGCCCAACATGTGCGACAACAAAATGGCCCAACTACACACTCAAACCTATTCCAATCCATTTTACGTTTAACACGATTATTAAAGTCAGGAGTGTTTAACAATTTTTATCAACGTAAATGACGTAAAAGAGAAATAATGAGGAAACAGGATAACGTGACTAAAAGACACTGACCTTGAAAGTTTGGGTTGTCACAGTAATCCTCAAGACAAAACTTAGGATGGCCAGAGAAGCTGATGATCCTTCCTTTGACAGGGCTGAATGTGACACTGCTGGCTGGAGGCAAAGGCTTCAGGAGCTCGTGGGTGATGAGGAGCCGGGGGAGGTGCTGACAATTGAAGCTGGTACAAGCGGCACCAAGGATCCTCTAGAGGTGGCAGCAGCTGGTGGCAACGGTGAAGGTGGTGAAGCCAAGGTGGACGAGGCAGTGAAGGTTTAAGCTACAACAATGGGCGATGATGGAAAATTTAGACATGGCCAGAACCCATTTTTTTAGGATTTGATGGTTTTTTGGTTATGGTGTTTTGGTTTAAACAATGATGGTCTGTAATTAAACAATAGTATCTAGGTTTAAGGATCAGTGATCCTTTTGAACAATAGGGGGTAACAAAGGTGGATGGGTCCTTCTGTTTGTGGAGGATGAAGCCTTTGATGTCCCTCGCCTTTAATTTCCTACACTTTTATGAATCGTAAGTATGGACACCTTTTGCTAACCCAAGTGGATGGGCCACATATTGCTAATAGAAACTTGGGTTAGCAATTTTGAAAACCTTTTAAAAGGTTTTATAAATAAATAAAACTTAATCTTTTGACTATCTTTGGTGTTGTTCGTTCCTTTATCTTTAATATTTTTATGTTAATTCCCGTTAGTTATCTTTATTCCATGTACCTTAGAAATTTATAAGTTGTTTGAAAGAATATCAAGTATTTATCATAACAAATTCCTCAAAAGGTTGAACATTATATGACCAAGGATCATATATCCTGAAGTCAAAGGTTGAGGGTAATATTAATAAATCACAAATAAAGTAAGAATAAAGAAAGGATCATACCAATGAATCCAAGTTAGGATTCTATATCCTTAAAACTTACAATTATGTCAATAAGGCATAGAAAGCAGTAAAATCTTAGGATCCAGGGTCCTTTTTTGTTAAGCTTTGTGAACCTCCAATAACATACAACTTGGGACTAAGCCAAACATCATATGAGTACATCATTAGTGACTAGGGACAAGCCCAACAAGCTGGGGACAAGCCCAATAAACTGGGTCAAGCCCAAATAAATTGGGGTTAATCCCAACAAACTAGGGTCAAACCCAAATAAACTAGTGTCAAGCCCAACAAACTGGGGTCAAGCCCAAATACACTTGAGCTAACGTGAAAACGTTAGAAACCTTAGAATACTGGGGTATGGCCAATCCTTGCGACTATCCCAACGCGAGTAACATGAAAATGCCAAAACCTTAGGAACGGATGTATGGTACGTCTACCATTATACTTAGGATCCTACATATAGCCAACAGCAATGAAATTGTCAGCCCCTAAAGCGGGTACTGGTCCCATTGCCTCGAACTATACTTGGATAACGTGCGCAACTGGCGGGGTGTCAAAACCCAATTCGTGTGAAAGGTGAAGACCTTTAAACCATAGAAGGTAATGGATACCTTAGTGTAAAGACCTGCAAAAATATCCCACAACACTCCGTAGGTGGAAACCTGGACCCATAAAACCCAAATCCTTGTGAAAAATCAAGAAATTCAATTTTATGGATCGCTCGCGGGCCGTGTAAGAGTTAACCGAAGCTTACGCGGGGCGCGACAGCTCAAGGGTAACCGGATAAGGATGAGGGACACGCGTCGTTACACGTGTCAACCTAGACTCCCTCGCGGGCCGTGTAGAAGAAGCTTATGTGCTTCGCGGGCCACGACGCGCCCCATTTCCAGCCCTATAAATAAGGAGTTCGAGTTTCATTTCATATCGTTCAATTCTTTTCTTTCTCTTGTTCTCTTGTTCTGTCATTCTAATGTCAGAACTTCTAAATCCCGAAACTCTACCCGTATTAGGGTAATAACTCTAATCACTGGTACGATACTTTATCCGATCGATTAAAACCGATCCAATGGATGTTTAAGTGCTACCAATATCTGGCTATACTTTGTCATTCGTTGTGAGGGTTTCGATCTCGTGATTATCGTCAAAGTTGAATTAAGTTAATACACTAATACGAGTTCCATTGTATCTAGAAATTTAGAATTCGTAACTAGGAAGCTGTTAAACTAGAATACTTAGCGATTAAGTAAACATAGTAGTTAAAATAACTTAACAGTTAAGTAAACTTAGTAGTTAAGAAACCTTAATAATTAAGAAAACTTAATGGTTAAGTAAACTTAGTAATTAAGTAAACTTAATAACTAAGGAAACTTAACAGGAAAGGAAACTTAACAGGAAAGGAAACTTAGGAATTAAGCAAGCTAAGTAAGTTAATTAATCAGCTAATTACGTTATTTAATTAATCGGCTAAGTAAATTACTTAATTAAACCATCAAGGAAAATTAATCAGTTAAGTAAGATTAGTTAATCAGTTAAGAAAGATTAATCAAGTTAAGTATGATTAATTAATCAGTTAAGCAAGATTAATTAAGCTAAGCAAGATTAATTAAGCTAAGCAAGATTAATTAAACACCTAAATAGATATACATGAAAATAAATATATATAAGATATATATATATGAGGAAGGTGCAAAGAAGGTGTAAGGAGATATATATGTAGGTAGGAAGCTTCCTAGAAAATGTATAGGTAACTTCCTAGAAAAGCTATATGAAATTTCCTAGAAAATACAAAGGAAACTTCCTATAAATTTCATATTTCCTACCTATAAATACGAAGCTTAGGATTCATTTTTCTTTGCTCATTCCTTCTATTCTTCTCTCTATACGTTGGTGTTCTAACCAATAATCACCGATGCGATATTCTGTCCGATCGATTCAGGAACCAACTAACGAATGCCAAAGTGCTGTCTAAATAAGACTATACTTTGTGAATTTCGTTCTGAAACGAATGCCAAAGTGCTGTCTAAATAAGACTATACTTTGTGAATTTCGTTAAGGTTCTGATCTCGTGACCATCCTTAGGTTTGATTAGGTTTAACACTAATACGTATTCCACTCTATTAAACTAAATGTTTAACTACCAGCAAACTCTGCACCCTACACTTACAATCAAACAAGATAACTAATCATCAGAAGATACAGAACTATAAAGTAGATGCTTAGTTATCAGAAGGCATAGAATCAGGAGGCTTGTTTAATCAAAGACTATATGCTAACAAGGTGAGTCATTCTCTTTTATCAACAATGTTTTACTATACCTAAATTGTTTTCAAAAGTTATAATTACAGGGATTAAGTCTTGGTTATCTTGAATCACTGGCAAGTGGGGTATTGTGCACATTACTAATCTCTCACGGTTAGGTTCACCAACCTAACAGTGATAATCATCACTACTTGGGTGAAAGGACCCAATAGTGGTATGACCATCGTCACCAGGGTGT
>JARYGA010060502.1:0-70827 GCA_030545235.1 Helianthus tuberosus | reverse complement strand
AAAGTTTGATAAGTTTTAAATGTGAAAATTCTCGAATGTTTAGTTGATTCATTAAGTTGAATCACAACATTGTTGGTTTGTAAATTGTATGTTTGAGATGTGTAGGTTTCTGATCCTGTTGCTACGGAAAGCCAGGAGATGTATCAGAACCTGAGAAGAACTTAAACTGAAAAAGCCAGGATTTGATTTCAAAGGTGATAACAAATTCCAGATAGCGATCCCAGCTCGATGATAGGGGGAGTCTGACGAGAGTTAGAACCAGAGAAAGATCCGGGTACATGATTCCAGGAAGAGTTCCTGAAGAAGACCGATAGAGAGAGAAAAGCACAGAGACTGATCAAGATTGAAGAAGTGAAGACATAGCATTGTCGTGACTCGATAGTCGACTCCGTCAACATCTGAGGGGGAGTCTGTTGGTGCACTACATCTGTCGACTTCGTCTTGTATCGAGTCTAGTAGAATTTAGGTTAGACAATGGCACAAAATCCAAGAAATATGTATTAGAGGTGATTTCACTCATATGTCAAAGACCTGATTCCACTTATGTGTCAATCAGGTGATTCCACTTATTTGTCATGTACGAAAGAGTGGAATCTGATTCCACTTATGTGTCAATCAGGTGATTCCACTTATTTGTCATGTACGAAAGAGTGGAATCTGATTCCGCTTATGTGTCATGTACATAAGAGTGGAATCATGTCATCTATAAATAGGTCATTAGAGTGAAATCACATAGAAGTAAGGTTGAGGTCTTGTATGGTACGGCGAAGCCCTGCCAAATCGTCTCCAGAGCTTGTAAACTGTTAGAAGATCAATAAACTGAGACAAATTAGTGAAATCAAGCTAAACAAAGACTGAATCAATGAATTCCGCCTCTGATTCAGTCTGAGCACTCTTCTGATCGACTCGTTAGGTCGTTTCTCGATCCTACAGGTGTAGAAATAAAAAGGGTTAGTCCTAATGCCTCCATCATTTACTTACTTGGGTTTACGTTGGTAAGGACCGAGAATGTATTGTCATGGCAAGTTCTAGAGTCGTAAGAACCAAGCGGCTATTCACACAAGAAACGAAAAATGAGCATTTAATTTAAAGATATGTATTTGTATGCTCAATAAAGGCTCAAAACTCACTTTTGTGGGAATGGGTTTTTATGTGATCAAGTATATATAATTAAATTTTAACTAAGCTTGTCATGCCTTTTCATAATTTTCTTATGTTGGTTCTTTTTATCACAACGCTATCGGTTGTAAATTTGTAAAAATATAACCTTTTTAGAACTTTGAAATTCCCAAATTAAACCTAGACAAGTAAAAAAAATGAAAATTTTTGAAAAAAATTTGGGGTGATTAGCGGTTCCAATAGAGTTTTGTGTAAGGCTTGTATTTAGGACTTGCAAGATTCAAGGTTTTAGCTTCCCCCCCACACTTAAATTACACATTGTCCTCAATGTGTCCCAAAAATAAGTTTTTAGGTTGATTGAATGTGTAAAAGGTGTGATTTAAGCAAAAATTTTGTGTTACTGGGCGCTGAACACGGCCCCGTGTTGTCCGGGCACGGCCCCGTGTTCAAGTGCCAGTAACAAAAATTAAACAAAAGAAACAGAAGCCTGGGCACGGGGGCGTGTTGGGTGAACACGGCCCGTGTCCAGTTACCTGAGCTGGGTCTTTTCTGCAGACTGTGCAGCACGGGGCCGTGTTGGGTGGACACGGCCCGTTCCGAGCTTACTGTAAACGAAGAATATTGTCGGATGGTCCTGTTTTCCTGCATGGGGTGCTGGTTTAAGCTTCCCTTATATCCTTTTCCATCTCAAGCGTGTTTTATTCCTGAAAATTAAAACTAAACTAGAAAACATAAAAACTAATCTAAATTAAACTAAGGATAGTTCCGCAGAATGCCTCCGTGGTGCGCCACGTTTATAAGGGTCCTTGGCTAGACCCACCTTATCAGGTGGTTCTGACTCATCTTCAATTAGGGGGTCATCATTTCCGAATGGATATTTCATTGATCGCTCAAGATCGACACTCTTTTTAAATGCCCCTAATTGAAGAGGTAGTTTGTTGTACTTCCGGTTTTTCAAAGCTTCGTGAGTTTTTACAAATGGTCGTCCCAACACTAGAGGAGCATCATCGAGGATGACAAAGTCGGTGGGAACTATCATTTGATTTGTTTGAACCAAGACATCCTCAACTACACCGATTGATTTTATTACCTTTCGATTGGATAGAAAAATGGGTATTTGAAGTGGAGAAAAATCACTAATACTTAATTTTTTCGAAAATGTAGTTAGGCATTATGTTAACACAAAGATCTTTATCAATTGTGACATTACTAATAAACAAATTTTGAAAGAAACATGGAACGGTGTAATGTTAATTTCAAATGGGTCTTCTTTTATTAGCGAGGTTTGATCGATAGTTAACTTAACACTTACCGTTTCGTCAATTTTAGTGTTAGTGTTTAATTCTTTTAAAAACTTAGCATGAGTGGGAACTAAACAATGATTTTCAAAAGAAGGTGACAAGAGATTAATTTCTTCAAAATTAGACTCTTCTTGAATTTTAACGTTGTCGGACTCACCTTTTTTGTTGTTTAACTCATATGTTGGTTCTTCACTTATTTGTTCTTCCATTTTTACACTTTCGGTTATCTCTTCTTTATTTAATTCTTCTCTTGCGCGGGACTCCTCTTCCCTTGCGCGAGATTCTTTTATATAGCGATCGATAACTCTAAGGTGTTCTAATATCCTCTCGGTCACTTCGGTTATAGAAAAAGGATCAGAATTTTCAAAGCTTGAATCCGGTTGTTCGATCCTTTGTTCCTCATAATACTTATATGAGGTAGATGGTTCACACCATTGTTCTTCATTGTAAGCATATGATGGATAAGGGTCGAAATTTTGTTCTTCATAATACTCATATGAGGTGGGTTGTTCACGCCATGGTTCCTCATAATAAGCATACGAAGGTGGTGGCTCATATCTTGGTTCCTCAAAGTATGAGTATGAAGGCTCATACCTTGGTTCATCAAAATATGAGTATGAGGGAGGAGGTTCATACCTTTGGTCTTCATAGGATATGTATGAAGTCGATGGCTTGTACCTGGGCTCCTCATAGTAGGTGTATGAAGTGGATGGTTGATATGAGTGATTATATTGAACCGAGTGCGGATTACTACAATTGGTGCAATAGTTACTCCTATAATCATCCTCCTCATAGGTGTAGTTGTAACCTCCTGAGTATTGATCCATAAGAATTACTCAGCAGACCACAACCAAGTCTCGAGATCAGAAAACAAAAATAAAAACGGAAACAGAGGCTGGACACGGCCCCGTGTTCAATGAGCACGGCCCCGTGTACAGAAGCTGTATCTGGGCGTTTTAATTAAATTTACTGATTTCGTTGAGCACGGGGCGTGTTCAGTGAGCACGGCCCGTGTTCAAGCTACTGTTACTGGGTGTTTTATGAAAATGTGCAGCACGGCCCCGTGTTCAGCGAGCACGGCCCGTGTACAGGTTACTGTAAATGCAAAACTAAACTAAAATGCAGAAAAATGTGCGCGTGTTTTAAAAAGGTTTTCAAAAACTGATTAGGCCGTCGATTTTAAGCTTTCTTGAAATCCTTGTGTCCCCGGCAACGGTGCCAAAAACTTGATGCGTGTGAAGTGTGTATATGAATTTAAGTATATTTTAAGCCCTTTTACACTTTCTTTAGCCAAGTTTTAAATTTATAAAACACGATATTTACTAACACTAAACACACATATGGGCAAGTGCACCCATCGTGAGCGTAGTATAGTGTTGGTAAGATACCGAGGTCGTCCAAGGACACAAGAGCTTTTAGTACCGGTTTATCCTCAACGTCTAATCAAATTAAAACGTTTAGAAAAATGTTTTAAGCTAAGAAAAATAAAAACTATTTAAAATGCTGAAAAATAAAAATAAAAGAAAAAACAGATAGACAAGATGAATCACTTGGTTCCGACTCGTGTATAGTGTAACCTTTGATTATTTTCGCACTTTTGCACTTATTTAAGAGATTATCTTAGTTATTGTAGTAGGCCCCTCTTTTGAAGGTGGCGTTACCCTCAACCCAGTAGTTTGAGTCAGCAAGGATACAATCCTAAAGGGTCGTATTATTGAAAGATAATGAATTAAGTTATTAATGCAAATTATGGTAGGCCCCTCTTTTGGAGGTGACGTTACCCTCGACTAAGTAGTCTGGGTCAGCAGGGATACAGTCCAAAATAGCCGGGTTATAGTATTAATAGTAGTTTAACTTATGAGGGGATCAAAGAGTTTGGACCCCCGCCATCCAATACGGTTAAGTATTAAGGAGGTCCTACTAAATTTGACCCAGGTCCATTGCAGGACCTCTAAACGCTGAACAATGGCAAGACTCTTACCAAACCGTTCCCTTAACCCCCGACCAGGTAGCCAACATACCTCCATATAGACCGTGGAGATATGAATGGTGAAAATCTTTTATTTTATATAGACAGTAAAATAATGTCAAGACACCACGGACAAACGATAAGGAAGAATCACCTTCAACATAAGAAACTAGTTATTAAAATCATTAATACAAAACCAATTAAAAAGTGCGAAAAGATTAGAAATAAAAAGTATTACACTAGACACTTGTCTTCACCAAGTGATGTAAGAGACTTAGGCAAACATGGCCTTGATTGTCAAGAACTCTTACGATCAATCTTGGATCCCGAGACGACTCACACACTCTATGATGGACAATGGATGATGGTGGTGGATGATGGTGTTATGGTGGTGGTGGGTGGTGGGTGAAGTGTGAGAGAGGTGGTGTGCCAAGGGATGGTTTGAGCTTGAGCCAAGCACTCCTATTTATAGGCTGAACAAAAGCTCGGGCACGGCCCCGTGTCCACATCCTTCTCTTTCTTCATTTAATGCAGCTTGTCTTATTAGTTGACCACGCCCCCGTGTCCGCTGAGCATGACCCCGTGTGCAGAAGAATAATTGTACTATAAAGATTTGCCTGGATTCTGCGAATCTTATAGTTGACCACGGCCCCGTGTCCGCTGAGCACGGCCCCGTGGTGGGCAATAGAAGCTTCTACCACTTTGTCTTTTCTGCTGACACTTGGGCATGCCCCCGTGCTGGCTGAGCACGGGGCGTGTTCAGTCTTCTGTCTTCTTATTTTGCTTGGGAAGATGCTGTCGTGGGGTCGGGCATGTCACGTTTGTTCCTTTTCTTATATTTATGTTAGATTTTGCTGTCTTTTTGCTTCTTTTGTTAATTTGAGCTCATTTAATCCTGAAAATACAAAAGGAAGACAAAAGCACACTTTTTTCCAACATTAGTACTAAAAAAGGGTTAGTTTTATGCCACAATTGATGTAATTTATATGTTGCATTTTGCACACATCACTAAGCAATCTGCTGCCATTGTAATTGTCACACCCCCAAAATACCACTTGTAGAAACACCGCGGGGCAAGTGACGTATCAGGATATAGCCACCAATCACATTGAACCCATAGATATATTTAAATAAAACTTTCATTTATTAACATAAAGTGTTACAACGTTACAAATAATTCATAGTATACAGCGGAAGCATAATTCATTTGCTAAGGGTTTATAAACCACATGTGAAAACCATTAGTCTTGTGTTGCGATTCCACGTATCTCAACCCATGACCACTCCAGCCTTCCAGACAGCAAGTTCCATGATATAACCCTACAGACCTGCAAGCATGCAGACAGGTGTGTCAGACGACGCTGGTGAGTTCAAAGTTTGTTAATGTGTTTAGATACCAGTTACCAGATTAAAACGTTTCACAGATTCGATGATTTGATGTTGTAATAACTCGTTTACCGCTGATGGCTTAAAGTTGTTTTGCCCAAACCCCATTGCCTCTATTAAAGCAATGGTCAAGACTGGGATCATTAGTTCATTCCCGACCTCCCCGGTACGGTGTGAGGTTGCCAAGCTTAAATAGCGCTATTAACTAATATCCCGTTGCCTCCCCGGCAACAATCGGTAGATGGGACTTGATTGATAGATATGTGAGTATTAACAAACTTCCCAATAACCCAGCATTCCTCCCCGGAACGTTTACCAGATGTCCCTCCCCGGGACGCATGCTTGGAAAAAGAGCAGTGAACTCACCTTAGATTTGCTCGGTATTTAACAAGTTACTTTACCCGTTCCAAATCGGTCAACCAAACCCTACCGTGGTTACCAAAGACAATCAGTATAGTGTTCACACACATATCACGTATCTAACGTACACGTTGCACAAGTAACAGACAAGTAAGACACATGATCTTTTACGCATCGTAATTGTTAAACATACAATTCGTTGATCTATACCTTTATCATGAAATCATATAACAAGTGTACGGGTTTCACATGCCACTCGATCACTTAACAGTACATGTGTTTTCACAGATTGCAGTTGCTATTAAGATCACAGTGTATCACATACCGGGCATTCATCTTTCAACAAGTTTACAACCCATGTGCATGTCACTTAACAATGATTAACATAAAATTACTCTACTTACAGCAGTGTTTCATGAACCTAAGTACTCATTGCCATGTATAATAGTCTATGGTTATCTCATAACGGTGTTCAAGTCACACACACACTATTCAAATCAAATAGTTACAAGATCATGCCCACTATTCTTGATTTTCATTTAACAGTCAATCATCATGATCATCACCCCAATGCTCAAATCATTCCAATGAATACGCCATACAACAGAAGTCATGATTTGTGTAACATTGAACATTCACAATCCATAGTAATCAAACTAGATCAACAACCTAACTGTTTTATGCATCAGTCATTACCCAACCACATCTATGGATATCATGTTCCACAATATCAAGTTCTATTATCATGCAATAATCCTAATTCATTGTAACCTACTGTCCATGCAAATTTTCTTGGCGAAACTCCCTATGTGATGAAACATAAGTTTCGCCGAGACCAGGTGTGACGAAAGTCTAGTTGACGAAACACTAGTGTTTCGTCGGAACCACAAATGGCGAGATACCTGTGTTTCGCCATGGATAACCTAGACGGTTATGGTGACCTGCAACCCTAATTGTCCCTCCTGTTTCTTCGCAACAACATAATCATCATCACTTTTATCATGGTTCAGTTTCAGATCAATCAAAATATTATCACATCTATAAGCATGTTATCATACGGAATCATTGATCATCAATTCATACACTTATAATCCGATTCACATACATATTGGTCAAGATGACTATAACACATGCTTTCAATCATAATTCTAGATCATACCACATACATGTCAAGTTGCACATAGATGAACTTAATAATCAAGACTAAACAATATAAGTGTACTAACCAAGAGATCGAGGGAGGTGAGGGCTTCGGCCAAGAGACTGCCGACGAGTCCAAGGAAGGAGAAAAGTAGTTAGGGTCTGCTAAATAATGAAACTACTCTAACCCTCCTGTGTGCGTATGTATACATGTTAACAGCATAACCAGCCCAACTTCTTTGGGCTTTACTGAGCTTGCAATGCAATTAATTGTAGGTGTGATCGGGTTGGGCTTCAAGTGGATTGGGCCGAGAGAACTAAACATCACATGTGTGCCGAGATGACTATATGTAGCCCAACATGTGCGACAACAAAATGGCCCAACTACACACTTAAACCTATTCCAATCCGTTTTACGTTTAACACATTTATTAAAGTCACGAGTGTTTAACAATTTTTATCAACATAAATGACGTAAAAGAGAAATAATGAGGAAACAAGATCACGTGACTAAAAGACACTGACCTTGAAAGTTTGGGTTGTCACATCATCCCCAACTTGAAAGAAATTTTGTTCCGAAATTTAACGAGTAATCCCAAACAACAAGGTGTTAACTCTGGATGACTGTGGATTTTTCCGCGGGTACCACATCATCCCCAACTTGAAAGGGAATTTTGCCCCGAAATTCGCCAATGACATCAAAAGTAGATTCAACTGCTTGAACAATCGAGGGTAATAGAGCTTTATCAAATCTTTGCGTTCCCACATGAACTCCGGTCCACGTCTTGAGTTCCAACAAACTCTCACGATTGAAATTCAACTGTGTTAACGATGGGTTTCTTAACAAGGGTACCACAAGTGTTTCATCGAACAAACGCTTCTTTAGGTTCGTGACATAAATGCCATTGTGAACGTTACCTAATCCGTCGGATAACTCGAGTTTGCAGATCATGATCCTGATTCTTTCTAGAGTTTGAGTGGCTCAAAGTGACGAAATTTTATCTTTGCCACACCTCCCAAAGCGCACCGCACCCTCCCAAGGTGGAACTTTCAATCATAACAAATTCACCTGCAGCGAACTCCCAGTGTTTCCTAAGCTTAACAGCTTCCCTGACAGTCACGTGCTACCGCCCACGATTTTCGATCTAAACGATTTTCCCAAGGGTTTCGAGTACAAGTCCTGGATCTGTGATTAGGTTGCCACCCACCTTAACCCAACAAGGAGATTAGTGTTACTGTCCATGCAATGCCTCAAACAAAGTTGTCTGAATACTAGAATGGTAACTGTTGCAGTAAAACTCAACCAAAGGTAAATGTCCTTCTAACAAAAGTCCATCACACACATGTTCGCAACATGTCTTCATGTGTCAGGATGGTTCGTTTACTCAGACCGCTTATCCTACGGCGATAAGCAATGCCCATGTCTAGACGTGAGTCGAGAGTGTTGTGTTTTGTCCGCCATAAGCCAGGTATAGTTCAAAATTGGAGGTAACAGGAGTTGGCACTTCGTGCCTAAAAGCCGCTTCTCCCAGAGGAATATTTACAAACTGTGACGACTCGTCAATGCCCTTGATTGCAATAAAGTGCGTTGGTTACGTAAGACATTCAACGATCACCCAGGTGTTACTGTTTCTGTTTCGATGCTTCTGGTTGCCGATACTCCACCTTGACTTTCCCATAAGTCAAACATCATTCACATACATTGTCAGGTGGGCTTTCATGCCCGACCACCAGTACAAGATTTATAGATCCTAATATTTCCTATCGAAATCCATACGACTAGAATATCGAGGCCGGTGTGCGTTGCTCAACACAAGTTTCCTACAGTTGCCATATAATGGGATCCACCTTCATTCCATGAGGTAGCGAATATCGTCCAATCCTGCCAACGGTTGCTTCACCATGCCCCCCATGGGTTCAACTTGAAAATTCTCTTCCTTCAGTTCTCCAGTTTGAACAGAGCGAGCCCGATCCGGTAGGTTAGAGTTGATAGTGAGCTGCAAAGCTCGTACACGTTCAATTTTCATAGTCGGAATCATCCAAAATTTCCATCCGGCGATGTCATTACACGTTTTAGCTCTTTCGAAACAAAGGTACACGGGAGGCCCTTGTGATCGGTCTAAGTAGTGCATTTGGTACCGTCCAAGTAATGCCTCCACTTGAATCCAAAGACCATGGTTTCCGCCACAAGTTGTGATTCGTGTAGTTCTTCTTGTAAACCCACTGCGTAGGTCATCACCTTCTCGTGTTGCATCGGCGCATAACTGGAACTCCGATTCGAACCATCATGGTATACCACTAAATCACCCGTACCCTCAGGTAAAGACGATGCTCGGTGCATTGTTGAGTTGGGTTTCCAAAAGTTGAAAAGATGCCTATCTGTTCTATCACTCATAAGTACACAGCACCTTGCTGTGCTAAAGAGGTTAAAGCTGCGCGATCTTCGAAAATCCCGCGATAAATCTTTGATAGTATCTAGTGAAACCAAGGGATTGCTGTATCCCCGAAGGGATCTTTGGTGTCGATCAGTTTCTATCCTATGATAAGATATGAGTGCTGCTCATGGTGTTCCTTTCTCCTGGAAGTGATTCCAAGTGTCATCAATAAACACGGTTGACAGTTTGACGAGATGATGATGCTTACACTTACGATTCATGTGATCCATAAAGCTGCCAGTGTGTTGGTTAATCCCAAAGGTCATGGAATACAAAGTCGCAATACCCGCATTGCGTTTGGTATGCCGTTTTAGGAACATCCTCCCCATGGACTTCCCCCTGACGATAGCTCGTTCGTTAGCCAATCCTCGAACGAAGCTTGTCCCTGGCACTAGTCGACAGGTTGTCAATATATGGTCGAGGCAAACGGTTCTCGACTACCACCCTGTTAAGCTCTCGATAATCAGAACACATACGAAAAGACTTATCTTCATGGATATAACTGGGGCTCCCCAAAGCGAAAAACTAGGTCCGCCAAAAATCCTATTCAACAGTTCCTGTAGTTGATTAGACAGCTCTTGCAACCCTCCTGGTGCAAGACGGTAAGAGTTTGAGTATTCAGAGTTGCATCTGGCGTGAAATCAAACTGAGACTCTGCCTAACAGTTGTGGAAGTAATCCTGGAAGTTATTCAAGTAGCTCATCGGAAGAAGTCACAAACAACTGGTGGATCCTCGATCCTCTCTTCCTTAGCCTTAATATCAGTAACGGTTGCTAACAATGGCGGGGTAATCCCTCCGTAGACACTTCTAGGCTTTCATTGCAGAGTTGGTGCTAACCTCTACACAACTCTGATACTTTGGAACAGATGACGGTTCTCCACCAAGGAGAGGGATACGCAAAGTTTTCTTCTCACAGGGTATACCTGCGTGACGTATGGATAACCAATTCATGCTAACTACTACATCAAACTATCGAGGATAGCAGAAAGAAGGTCGACGTCGAACACTTGTCCCACAAAGTCGAATTTGCATCCCTACGAACATAGAATGTTTCCATTGACGTGCCATCAGTCGACTCCATAACAGGTTCGGTTTCAAGAAGCATCAGGGTTAAACAGAACGGAGACGAAGCGCTTAGTTACCAAGGACGTGCAGGCCACCATGCCGCTATACTTTTGGCGTTGCTCACGCCAATCCTATATGCCCTTCCATGAGCACCGTTTCCAGTGTTGTTGTTTTCGTTACCAGGATTTCCAGTACTGTCGTCGTTCCCTTGGTTGTTGTCGTCTTGATTTAACAACGGCTAATCCGTGTCGTAGGCACCCTCATTTCCATACTGTAGGCTACGATTTACGAGTTCCTTGATGTCGCCATGACTGTTGCCTCTAATGTCGTTCCTTAAAACGGAGCCCTAAAATCTTTCACCATCAGGGCCCATCTTGTCACATTTCCGTGTCACGTACTAAGACGCTACTCATTGTGCTAGCAGCTACGCGTTCCACACCGTAGCCGATTGTCATTGCTTATGTCCCGATTGATTCGTAAGAGTTGACTCTCATGAGTCGCTGGCTAGGGTTAAGGATTCGATTGAAGCCAATTTACTGGTGTTCGTTGCCAGAAACCAAGGCCGTTCTTATGCTGAAGTCGGTGAGACACTACGATCATCCTCTTGCCCCTCGATCTTGTAAGTTGGTCAAGTAATACACAGTACGTTGCTAGGGGGAGTTGTAGAAACGATCTCACTTATGGAATCTAAGGCGTTAATACACAGAGTTCCAACCAATGAAAAGGAGTGAAAAGGTATCGACCAATCATTCAACGCTGCAACATCCAACTCAGGGATGTTCGTACAAGCACCTAACATTCTACACGGTTCGCTAGGCGTTCAAATGGGTGTTCAGGTAATACTCAATAGCATCGAGATTCGTAAGGATTCAGAGAGGAGTGAAAAGATCACTTTCGAGTAGGAGACAATCACTGCTATGACTCCTATAGACTTGTTACATTTCACATTGATCAAATAGCAGAGCAGAACCCCTTTTTCACTTGTTAAGCCTCATTGGGACTCACATGCACCCCACATTATTATTATGTGTGCACCAACAATAATATTGTGATTTGCATGCTCATCTCAGCTCCTCCTAACTCATGTCAAATGGTTCCTCAAACTCGAGTAGTAAGCAAAGAACATCACAAAACGCAAGTCATGAATGTCTAAGGAAACACCACACTACCAATCACATAACACATGCAAGTAATGAATTCATACTGTTGTGCTAAACGTGTAATCACATTCAATATCATATGCAAGTGTTCACTAGTTATGCAGTACAATGAGTAAACGAGAGACGAACCTTGCAGTCTTGAGCTGAGTGTCATGGTCGTATTATGAACTTGTTCGGTTATAGTCTGGTTTTATAAAAATGTCTTAAAACCAAGTTCACTATAACCAGTGGCTCTGATACCAAACTGTCACACCCCCAAAATACCACTTGCGGAAACACCGCGGGGCATGTGACGTATCAGGATCTAGCCACCAATCACATTGAACCCATAGATATATTTAAATAAAACTTTCATTTATTAACATAAAGTGTTACAACATTACAAATAATTCACAGTATACAGCGGAAGCATAATTCATTTGCTAAGTGTTTATAAACCACATGTGAAAACCATTAGTCTTGTGTTGCGATTCCACGTATCTCAACCCATGACCACTCCAGCCTTCCAGACAACAAGTTCCATGATATAACCCTACAGACCTGCAAGCATGCAGACAAGTGTGTCAGACGATGCTGGTGAGTTCAAAGTTTGTTAACGTGTTTAGAGACCAGTTACCAGATTAAAACGTTTAAGATTCGATGATTTGATGTTGTAATAACTCGTTTACCACTAATGGCTTAAAGTTGTTTTGCCCAAACCCCATTGCCTCTATCAAAGCAATGGTCAAGACTGGGATCATTAGTTCACTCCCGACATCCCCGGTACGGTGTGAGGTTGCCAAGCCTAAATAGCGCTATTAACTAATATCCCGTTGCCTCCCCGGCAACAATCGGTAGATGGGACTTGATTGATAGATATGCGAGTATTAACAAACATCCCAATAACCCAGCATTCCTCCCCGGAACGTTTACCAGACGTCCCTCCCCGGGACGCATGCTTGGAAAAAGAGCAGCGAACTCATCTTAGATTTGCTCGGTATTTAACAAGTTACTTTACCCATTCCAAATCGGTCAACCAAACCCTACCGTGGTTACCAAAGACAATCAGTATAGTGTTCACACACATATCACGTATCTAACGTACACGTTGCACAAGTAACAGACAAGTAAGACACATGATCTTTTACGCATCGTAATTGTTAAACATACAATTCGTTGATCTATACCTTTATCATGAAATCATATAACAAGTGTACGGGTTTCACATGCCACTCGATCACTTAACAGTACATGTGTTTTCACAGATTGCAGTTGCTATTAAGATCACAGTGTATCACATACCGGGCATTCATCTTTCAACAAGTTTACATCCCATGTGCATGTCACTTAACAATGATTAACATAAAATTACTCTACTTACAGCAGTGTTTCATGAACCTAAGTACTCATTGCCATGTATAATAGTCTATGGTTATCTCATAACGGTGTTCAAGTCACACACACACTATTCAAATCAAATAGTTACAAGATCATGCCCACTATTCTTGATTTTCATTTAACAGTCAATCATCATGATCATCACCCCAATGCTCAAATCATTCCAATGAATACGCCATACAACAGAAGTCATGATTTGTGTAACATTGAACATTCACAATCCATAGTAATCAAACTAGATCAACAACCTAACTGTTTTATGCATCAGTCATTACCCAACCACATCTATGGATATCATGTTCCACAATATCAAGTTCTATTATCATGCAATAATCCTAATTCATTGTAACCTACTGTCCATGCAAATTTTCTTGGCGAAACTCCCTATTTGATGAAACATAAGTTGACCAGGTGTGACGAAAGTCTAGTTGACGAAACACGAGTGTTTCGTCGGAACCACAGGTGGCGAGATACCTGTGTTTCGCCATGGATAACCTAGACGGTTATGGTGACCTGCAACCCTAATTGTCCCTGCTGTTTCTTCGCAACAACATAATCATCATCACTTTTATCATGGTTCAGTTTCAGATCAATCAAAATATTACCACATCTATAAGCATGTTATCATACGGAATCATTGATCATCAATTCATACACTTATAATCTGATTCACATACATATTGGTCAAGATGACTATAACACATGCTTTCAATCATAATTCTAGATCATACCACATTCATGTCAAGTTGCACATAGATGAACTTAATAATCAAGACTAAACAATATAAGTGTACTAACCAAGAGATCGAGGGAGGTGAGGGCTTCGACCAAGAGGCTGCCGACGAGTCCAAGGAAGGAGAAAAGTAGTTAGGGTTTGCTAAATAATGAAACTACTCTAACCCTCCTATGTGCGTATGTATACATGTTAACAACATAACCGGCCCAACTTCTTTGGGCTTTACTGAGCTTGCAATGCAATTAATTGTAGGTGTGATCGGGTTGGGCTTCAAGTGGAATGGGCCGAGAGAACTAAACATCACATGTGTGCCGAGATGACTATATGCAGCCCAACATGTGCGACAACAAAATGGCCCAACTACACACTCAAACCTATTCCAATCCATTTTACGTTTAACACGATTATTAAAGTCAGGAGTGTTTAACAATTTTTATCAACGTAAATGACGTAAAAGAGAAATAATGAGGAAACAGGATAACGTGACTAAAAGACACTGACCTTGAAAGTTTGGGTTGTCACAGTAATCCTCAAGACAAAACTTAGGATGGCCAGAGAAGCTGATGATCCTTCCTTTGACAGGGCTGAATGTGACACTGCTGGCTGGAGGCAAAGGCTTCAGGAGCTCGTGGGTGATGAGGAGCCGGGGGAGGTGCTGACAATTGAAGCTGGTACAAGCGGCACCAAGGATCCTCTAGAGGTGGCAGCAGCTGGTGGCAACGGTGAAGGTGGTGAAGCCAAGGTGGACGAGGCAGTGAAGGTTTAAGCTACAACAATGGGCGATGATGGAAAATTTAGACATGGCCAGAACCCATTTTTTTAGGATTTGATGGTTTTTTGGTTATGGTGTTTTGGTTTAAACAATGATGGTCTGTAATTAAACAATAGTATCTAGGTTTAAGGATCAGTGATCCTTTTGAACAATAGGGGGTAACAAAGGTGGATGGGTCCTTCTGTTTGTGGAGGATGAAGCCTTTGATGTCCCTCGCCTTTAATTTCCTACACTTTTATGAATCGTAAGTATGGACACCTTTTGCTAACCCAAGTGGATGGGCCACATATTGCTAATAGAAACTTGGGTTAGCAATTTTGAAAACCTTTTAAAAGGTTTTATAAATAAATAAAACTTAATCTTTTGACTATCTTTGGTGTTGTTCGTTCCTTTATCTTTAATATTTTTATGTTAATTCCCGTTAGTTATCTTTATTCCATGTACCTTAGAAATTTATAAGTTGTTTGAAAGAATATCAAGTATTTATCATAACAAATTCCTCAAAAGGTTGAACATTATATGACCAAGGATCATATATCCTGAAGTCAAAGGTTGAGGGTAATATTAATAAATCACAAATAAAGTAAGAATAAAGAAAGGATCATACCAATGAATCCAAGTTAGGATTCTATATCCTTAAAACTTACAATTATGTCAATAAGGCATAGAAAGCAGTAAAATCTTAGGATCCAGGGTCCTTTTTTGTTAAGCTTTGTGAACCTCCAATAACATACAACTTGGGACTAAGCCAAACATCATATGAGTACATCATTAGTGACTAGGGACAAGCCCAACAAGCTGGGGACAAGCCCAATAAACTGGGTCAAGCCCAAATAAATTGGGGTTAATCCCAACAAACTAGGGTCAAACCCAAATAAACTAGTGTCAAGCCCAACAAACTGGGGTCAAGCCCAAATACACTTGAGCTAACGTGAAAACGTTAGAAACCTTAGAATACTGGGGTATGGCCAATCCTTGCGACTATCCCAACGCGAGTAACATGAAAATGCCAAAACCTTAGGAACGGATGTATGGTACGTCTACCATTATACTTAGGATCCTACATATAGCCAACAGCAATGAAATTGTCAGCCCCTAAAGCGGGTACTGGTCCCATTGCCTCGAACTATACTTGGATAACGTGCGCAACTGGCGGGGTGTCAAAACCCAATTCGTGTGAAAGGTGAAGACCTTTAAACCATAGAAGGTAATGGATACCTTAGTGTAAAGACCTGCAAAAATATCCCACAACACTCCGTAGGTGGAAACCTGGACCCATAAAACCCAAATCCTTGTGAAAAATCAAGAAATTCAATTTTATGGATCGCTCGCGGGCCGTGTAAGAGTTAACCGAAGCTTACGCGGGGCGCGACAGCTCAAGGGTAACCGGATAAGGATGAGGGACACGCGTCGTTACACGTGTCAACCTAGACTCCCTCGCGGGCCGTGTAGAAGAAGCTTATGTGCTTCGCGGGCCACGACGCGCCCCATTTCCAGCCCTATAAATAAGGAGTTCGAGTTTCATTTCATATCGTTCAATTCTTTTCTTTCTCTTGTTCTCTTGTTCTGTCATTCTAATGTCAGAACTTCTAAATCCCGAAACTCTACCCGTATTAGGGTAATAACTCTAATCACTGGTACGATACTTTATCCGATCGATTAAAACCGATCCAATGGATGTTTAAGTGCTACCAATATCTGGCTATACTTTGTCATTCGTTGTGAGGGTTTCGATCTCGTGATTATCGTCAAAGTTGAATTAAGTTAATACACTAATACGAGTTCCATTGTATCTAGAAATTTAGAATTCGTAACTAGGAAGCTGTTAAACTAGAATACTTAGCGATTAAGTAAACATAGTAGTTAAAATAACTTAACAGTTAAGTAAACTTAGTAGTTAAGAAACCTTAATAATTAAGAAAACTTAATGGTTAAGTAAACTTAGTAATTAAGTAAACTTAATAACTAAGGAAACTTAACAGGAAAGGAAACTTAACAGGAAAGGAAACTTAGGAATTAAGCAAGCTAAGTAAGTTAATTAATCAGCTAATTACGTTATTTAATTAATCGGCTAAGTAAATTACTTAATTAAACCATCAAGGAAAATTAATCAGTTAAGTAAGATTAGTTAATCAGTTAAGAAAGATTAATCAAGTTAAGTATGATTAATTAATCAGTTAAGCAAGATTAATTAAGCTAAGCAAGATTAATTAAGCTAAGCAAGATTAATTAAACACCTAAATAGATATACATGAAAATAAATATATATAAGATATATATATATGAGGAAGGTGCAAAGAAGGTGTAAGGAGATATATATGTAGGTAGGAAGCTTCCTAGAAAATGTATAGGTAACTTCCTAGAAAAGCTATATGAAATTTCCTAGAAAATACAAAGGAAACTTCCTATAAATTTCATATTTCCTACCTATAAATACGAAGCTTAGGATTCATTTTTCTTTGCTCATTCCTTCTATTCTTCTCTCTATACGTTGGTGTTCTAACCAATAATCACCGATGCGATATTCTGTCCGATCGATTCAGGAACCAACTAACGAATGCCAAAGTGCTGTCTAAATAAGACTATACTTTGTGAATTTCGTTCTGAAACGAATGCCAAAGTGCTGTCTAAATAAGACTATACTTTGTGAATTTCGTTAAGGTTCTGATCTCGTGACCATCCTTAGGTTTGATTAGGTTTAACACTAATACGTATTCCACTCTATTAAACTAAATGTTTAACTACCAGCAAACTCTGCACCCTACACTTACAATCAAACAAGATAACTAATCATCAGAAGATACAGAACTATAAAGTAGATGCTTAGTTATCAGAAGGCATAGAATCAGGAGGCTTGTTTAATCAAAGACTATATGCTAACAAGGTGAGTCATTCTCTTTTATCAACAATGTTTTACTATACCTAAATTGTTTTCAAAAGTTATAATTACAGGGATTAAGTCTTGGTTATCTTGAATCACTGGCAAGTGGGGTATTGTGCACATTACTAATCTCTCACGGTTAGGTTCACCAACCTAACAGTGATAATCATCACTACTTGGGTGAAAGGACCCAATAGTGGTATGACCATCGTCACCAGGGTGTGACACGGCGCCAGATAAAAATAAGATAGTGGCCATTGTAATCGCTCTTATGCTGTAATTTATAACAAAGTGTCGTTTTGTACAAAAATGAATGAACTCACAAGTATTTCCTGCTGACCAAACCTTTTTAAAACGCGTTTCAGGTAATGAATGTAGATTGGAATAAGAGTGATGATACGGCACCAAAAGGCTTAAAGAAGTGGCTTATTTTATCAATTGAATTAAATTAAGAAAACATGGTTTCATATATTCGGGTTTATCCCTTATTAAAGCTACCTTTGTAAAACATGGGTTTTATCCCATCTATTTAATAAATAAAATCTGGTGTTTCTAAACTCTGATATTTTTCCTAACTCACGGTCCTGATGAACATTTCCGCTACAATGTTTTTTTTAAATAATCACCGGTACCACTTGACTACGCGCGGCTCCCGTCTTGGGTATGGTCGGGGGTCGTGACAGAAGGTGGTATCAGAGCTAAGCCACTGGTTTAAGCAATTAGGTGTTGTAATAATACCTAAGCTTAAACGAAAGAGTTAGGAAATTGTTATTAACTGGTAGCAACAAGGATAGTATTTAGACTTAAACTTAAGAAAGATGCCTTAGTATAAGCTTCGAGATAAGCTAATTACTTACGTAGATAAAATGTGATGGGTGTTAGTATGCCGTGAGGATGATGACTAGAACGTTGCAAGTATGGTAAATAAGCAATAACAATTGGCCACTGTTATTTCTTGTTTATTGGTACTACTGGTTCTAGAATATGATCTATCATGTGAATACTAATTACCTTGTTCTTTGATAAAAGCTCTAATAAAAGATTCATTTTTAATCATGAATTGAGAAGATATCATTTATGGGAAATACAAATTACCTCTCCGGCGAGAACCGGGTAAGATGAGGTTACCTCTCCGGCGAGAACCGGGTAAGATGGGGTATATAATATGTCAAACAAGTGACAGAATTCCCTAAATAGTATCATGACCTGATATCTGGCTTGTTTTTCGAGATATGAATCTTTTAAATACATTAACCTTATGCAAGGTTTGTATATTACAATATGTGAAATATATGATTATATAGATATGTATATCTATAAGGAAATCCAAAAACCATAAGGATTGATAATTTAAAATACATCACGAGCCTGTGTGTCAATAATAATTCTAGAATTTTTATCAGGAATCTCTCATATACATCTATAATTCCGACATAAAAAACTATTCCATTTGATCACCCGTTTCGTAACTCGTGCGACAAGATGAACGATGTGAACCCTTAAAGTTGGGACGCCATCGAAAGTATAAGAATTCCCTCTGCGTTACCTTAGATTATTAACACATTAGGAAAAGTTGTGCTAGGTACAAAACGTCTAAAAAACTTACACTAACAAGAGTAATTCTACTTTCTTTAAGAACTCTTGCAAAGATAAGAGTAACCACGACTAGGTGCACTTACAAAGACTCGCTTCACCTATAATCCTAGTAAGATTTCCAGTAATAAAGAAGCTGTTACGAAATACATGGGCTGCAAAGGATTAAAGTTGTCCAAACCATTAGTATATGTGTTAAGGAGAATGAAGTAATGTATGCTTCAAAATTTAGACATTTAGATAGTAAAACCCGATCTTCGAAACACAGGATCAAGACTGTGACAACTCGAGTTTCCAAGATTTCCATCTTCGTAATAATTGCATGTTAATTGTTGAGATTGTTTATTTACACGACTTGACCGTTCACGACTGAACACGTTGTAATAGGTTAAATTGTTCTTAATTTCAAGTGTATTTTATTTATATAATTGATTGAGGTGAAATATAGGTGTATATTGTGATGTGTATATAATGTGTGAATATGTAATGATTTGAAACACACACCACTAGCCGAAAACACTCCCACCCAGCCGAAAATACCTTATGATGAAAACACTTATGTGTTTTCGTCCCCTGGTGGCTAACGAAATCAAACTGGGCTTTAGGCCCAGTAGTGAATAACATATTTTATCACAGCCTTTACGAGAGATATATTCAGAAAACCCTAGACACTTATCACGCCTCCTCTCTCTCTCGTTTCCCTTGCAAAACCGACGGCAGCCCTTTCTCCTATTCGAAGCCAAACCCTTCTTGTTTGATCTCTGGTTAGTGATACGCATGTTCTGTTGACTTAAGATGCTTTTTGTGTGGTTATGATATAATCTGGTTTAGATGATTTAGCACATATGGATGTTTATGTGGATGTCCACGAACTGTTATGCTTATTGTATGAGATGTCGATTGTGTATGTTTGGCAAAGATGATCTGAAAGATGATCTGAATGATGTAAATGAATTGTTATGTGATCACGTGAATTGTATAGATAGTGCAGCGAAATTAATATTTTGCATGTGATCACCTCCCCATAATCGATTAATTTGTCTTGTTAGCATATGATTTGTCAGTAGACATGTGGTATTTATCGGTCCAATAAAACAAGAATTGCAGCCACTTTATAAGATTGGTTAAATAGTAACAGGAAATCATCTTACAATTATCGGCCACTGATAATTATAAGGATGATATGATTTCATGTTTGAGGATTTCATTAATTGAGTATTGTGTGGGTTCGTGTTACTGTTTTGTATTACATAATGCGTGGCTGAATGAAAATCAATGGTGGTATAATGATTTAGAAGTTCATGATTGTAACTGTTGCATTTGCTGAAATACGTAACTGTTGTTGACGATTACTGTTAAATGACGAAACGGCTATCACGGCGAAACATATGTGTTTCGCCGACATCAGTTTTGACGAAACCAATACGGCGAAACAGATGTGATTCGCCAGGGACACCACGACGAAACAAAAGGGTGTTTCGCCGAAGGGAGGTAACGACGAAACAAGGTGTTTCATCTAATGGGTAATCCGCACAATGGACTTGAATATTTCTGTTAAGACTTAACTGAGTCAACTAACTGCTGTTAGATACTATGCATGACTAGTATGATGTTGATTTATGTGATATGTACTACTTGGTGAACATTGATTATGCTTTTACGTGAACCTCATGAATATGAACTGATTAAGTACACATGCGTACCTTAGGACGTGATTGATTATTTGCGAGCACAAACAGTGGCATACCGAGCAAACCAAGGTGAGTTCACACAGCCAAGGCATGGGGTTCCCAGGGTGGGAATGGGTTTGGATTATTTACTTGTACTTACCTAGCTTATGGAACTTAGTTATATGGTCCTCGGGTGAGGAAGGATTATTGATAAGATACGGCTAGACTAGTGATACTAATAGAACTGATCTTCGCACACACGCCGGGGTTGGCCGCGATAATATGACTGATCTTCGCACACATGCCAGGGTTGGCCGCGATAATATGACTAATCTTCGCACACATGCCTAGGAAGGCTGCGAACTATACACTAAACTTCGCACACATGCCGGGTGGCCGCGATACAAATATACTTAGTCTAGAATACTCGGGAAACTTTCCCTAATCTTCGCATACATGCCTAGAGGGCCGCGATACGAACTAATACGATACATGACTTAATGAACGAACACAAGGCTTACTATACTATTACTATTACTGAATTATTAACTGTGAACTCGCTCAACTAGTTGTTGACTCTCTGCTGCATGCCTTGCAGGACCTTAGGTACATATGGAGCTTGCACAGGGAGGAGCAGGTCGTTGTGGGACATGGATCGAGGATGCCATGTTAAATATTTAAACATTTGAATTTATGATTTACATTGGGTTTACATACTTATGCTTCCGCTACACACTTGTTTATGTTTGGTTTTGAAAACACCTATCGTATTGATGAATGACTTTTACTATTTACTTATATGTTCAATATGATTGGTGGCTTGATCCTGGTCAGTCACGCCTCCAAGCGGTGATACTCCGCGTGTGGATTTTGGGGGTGTGACAGATTGGTATCAGAGCCATTGGTTATAGAGAACTCGGTTTTAATAAGGGGAAAACGTTTTTATTAAAACCAGACTATAACCTGTACAGTGCTCAACGATCCACAACGACACCTCGCTCCACGTGCAAGACTCAACATTCTAGGTAATATGGTATATGTTTTATTGCCTACTTGCTGGAATTACATAGAACTTTGCTCATGGTATGCTTAGATACACATAACCCGTATTGCTTGAGAATACTTGTGTGCTCATTCTCTTCTGTCATCGCACTATTCGCGAACCTCTCTCACTCTTGTTCTCCTTGATATCAAGATCATGAGTGGACGCGTTAACCTAACTCAAGCCCAGTTTGCGGCTTCGATCACTGAACAAGTTACTGCAGCACTCGCAGCTGCCCAGGCAGGAGGTGTAACCTGCCATCACCACTTACTCTAGGATCTTTAGATCCTACTCTCGTAAACCAACACTCGTGCTCAAGTATGTTTACTCCTACGCACCCGACAGGTCAACACGCTCAGCCACCTGTGTGCACGTTCCAAACTTTCTTGGACTATCTACCTAGTACTTTCAGTGGCACTGAATGGGGGCCGTTGGACTCCTCCATTGGGTTGAAAAGCTCGAGTCCGTTTTTGAGATGTGTGATTGCCCCGAGGCTCGCAGGGTGAAGTACGCTACCGGTACTCTCGAAGGCACTGCACTAACTTGGTGGAACGCGCAAGTTCAGATGCTGGGGCTGGCGGCTGCTAATGCCACCCCATGGCATGATTTTAAGGAACTGATCAAACGTGAATACGGTAGTCGTGATGACATCCACAATATGGAAGTGGAGTTCTTTAACCTGAAGATGACGGGGTCAGAAATAGAAGCGTACACGAAACGATCCAACGAACCGGCAGTGTTATGTCCAACTATGGTGGATCCTCCTATCAAGCGCATTGAGCTGTACCTTAAAGGCTTAGTACCAGAGATTCAAAGTCATGTGACATCTGCTAACCTTACTACTACCCAGGATGTTGCTCGTCTTGCGCATCGTCTCACAGATCAGGCAGTGGAACAGAATAAGCTGCCTAGACGCATTGGTGTTAATATTACTACTTCCGCTATTCCCAGTGACAACAAGAGAAGGTGGGATGGGACCTTCAGCAAGGGTTCAACTTCAGTTCAGTCTCAGGCACGGCAGTGAAAGATTTATGAATATCAGAGCACTGGTCAGCAATCTTCTGTTAGTCAAGGGTTGTAACCTCGTCTTAGCTGGTCAGACATTCTCCATCAACCACACTCCTATAGTCTTGGGTAGTTTCGACATCGTCATTGGGATGGATTGGTTATCCCAACAGCAAGCAGAGATCCTATGCACAGAGAAGATTGTTCGTATTCACCGTTCTGGCAAAGAACCTCTCGAAGTTCAAGGCGACAAGAGTGGTGTCGTGAGTGGCATCATCTCCTTCTTGAAGGCTCAGAAGTGTTTGCGAAAGGGCCACACTGCTATATTAGCACTCGCTACAGATACATCGAAGAAAGAGAAAAATATTGAGGATATTCCAGTAGTACGCGACTTTCCTCAGGTATTTCCTGAAGAGTTACCTGGATTACCGCCTCATCGCCAGGTCGAATTTCAAATCGAGCTAGCTCCAGGAGCAGCACTTATAGCTCGAGCACCTTATCGCTTAGCTCCAACTGAACTGGAAGAACTATCTAAGCAATTGCAAGAACTCTTGGAAAAAGGGTTTCATACGTCCTAGCTCTTCGCCCTAGAGAGCTCCAGTATTATTTGTGAAGAAGAAAGACGGTACCTTCCGCATGTGCATAGATTACCGCGAACTGAACAAGGTGACCGTGAAGAATCGCTATCCTCTTCCACGCATCGACGACTTATTCGACCAGTTGCAAGGGTCGAGCTATTACTCGAAGATTGATCTGAGGTCAGGCTATCATCAACTGAGAGTCCGGAACGAGGACGTCTCCAAAACAGCATTCAGAACTCGCTACGGCCACTACGAGTTTATGGTCATGCCATTCGGATTAACGAACGCGCCTGCGGTTTTTATGGATCTTATGAACAGGGTGTGCAAACCTTATCTTGACAAGTTCGTCATTGTTTTCACCGACGACATCCTGATCTACTCGAAGAGTCAGGAGGAACACGAGCAGCATTTACGACTTTGATGTGCGTGAAAGTGTTGTATTTTAGGTGTATATTTTAAGCCCTTTTTAACACTTATTTTAGCCAAGTTTTAAATTTATAAAACACGATATTTCACTAACACTAGACACACATATGGGCAAGTGCACCCATCGTTGAGTGTAGTATAGCGTTGGTAAGATACCGAGGTCGTCCAAGGACACAAGAGCTTTTAGTACCGGTTTATCCTCAACGTCTAACCAAAATAAAAGTTTGGAAAAATGTTTTAAAAATAAGAAAAGTAAAAACTAACTAAAATGCTGAAAATAAAAATAAAATAAAAGCAGATAGACAAGATGAATCACTTGGTTCCGACTCGTATCTAGTATAACCTTTGATTATTTCCGCACTTTTGCACATAATTAAGAGATTATCTTAGTTATTGTAGTAGGCCCCTCTTTTGAAGGTGACGTTACCCTCACCCCAGTAGTTTGAGTCAGCAGGGATACAATCCTAAAGGGGTGGATTATTGGAAGATAATGAATTAAGTTATTAATGCAGTATTGTGGTAGGCCCCGCTTTTGGCGGTGACGTTACCCTCGACTAAGTAGTCTGAGTCAGCAGGGATACAGTCCTAAATAGCCGGGTTATAGTATTAATAGTAGTTAACTTATGAGGGGATCAAAGAGTTTGGACCCCCGCCATCCAATACCGTGAAGTATTGAAGGAGGTCCTACTAAATTTGACCCAGGTCCATTGCAGGACCTCTAAACGCTGAACAATGGCAAGACCTTTACCAAACCGTTCCCTTAACCCCCTACCAGGTAGCCAACATACCTCCATATAGACCGTGGAGATATGAATGGTGAAAATCCTTTATTTTATATAGACAGTAAAATAATGCCAAGACACCACGGACAAACGATAAGGAAAGATCACCTTCAACATAAGTAACTAGTTATTAAAGTCATTAATACAAAACCAAATAAAAAGTGCAAAAGATTAGAAATAAAAAGTATTATACTAGACACTTTGTCTTCACCAAGTGATGTAAGAGACTTAGGCAAACATGGCCTTGATTGTCAAGAACTCTTACGATCAATCTTGGATCCCGAGACGACTCACACACACTCTACGATGGACAATGGATGATGGTGGCGGATGATGGTGTTGTGATGGTGGTGGGTGGTGGATGAAGTGTGAGAGAGGTGGAGTGCCAAGGAATGAGTTGCAATGAAACCAAGCACTCCTATTTATAGGCTGAACAGAGGCCTGGGCACGGCCCCGTGTCCGCTGGGCACGGCCTCGTGCCTGTCTGACACTCTCTCTCTTCATTAATTGTAATTCGCAATTACAATTAATGCGCCTGCAGTACTTTCGGCACGCCCCCCGTGTCCGCTGAGCACGGCCCGTGGTGGGCAATAGAAGCTTCTATAGGTTTGTCTTTTCTGCTGCTTCTTGGGCACGGCCCCGTGCTGGCTGAGCACGGGGCGTGTTCAGCCTTCTGTTTTCTCTATTTTGCTTTGGAAGGTGCCGTTGAGGGTTCGGGCAATCCACTAATGTTCCTTTTCTTGTATTTATGTTGGATTTAGCTGTCTTTTTGCTTCTTTTGCGTTTTTGAGCTCATTTAATCCTGAAAATACAAAAGGAAGACAAAAACACTCTTTTTCCAATATTAGTACTAAAAAAGGGTTAGTTTTATGCCTCATTTGATGTAATTTATATGTTGCATTTTACACACATCAAATACCCCCACACTTGAACTTTTGCTTGTCCTCAAGCAAAACTCTTTAATATTTGGCTTACACTCCCAAATGGAATAGGTAGAAGAGAAGGTTTTGGGCTTGTCATAGAGTGTCGGGATTTCCAAGATCTTTTTAGGGTTTTATTTTTATTTATTTACACTCCTATTCGTAATGATTTATTTAGAACTGTTCATAAAAGAAATTACTTATTTGGGCATAACATGCCTTTTTAAAATTCTATTTATATACAAGTTCACATACCTCGCGGGGAAATCACTCACACTCGGCCGAAGGTGTATTTTTAGTGAATCACTCGAGAGCGGCATGGAACTTATTCCTACCATAGGCTTGCCAAGAAATCAATCCTCCTCCTTTTTAACTTTTATACCTTTGTAGATATCAAGAGGACTTTGTGGGTTAAGGGTTGGCTAGGGTTAAAGGTAGGTGGTTGGGTTAGTGGTTAGTAGAAAAAGGGCTAAAAAGCGTAACAAGTGTCGGTTTTCGTTTTTTTTTTTTTTTTTTTTTTTTGCAACCTTTTATTTTTGATGAAGCTTTTATTCAAACAAAGTTATTTTTGATTACTTTGTTTGTTTATTTTCTTTTTGCTTCATATATATATATTTTTTTTTTTTTTTTTCGAAGAACCGAACTTGTTACTAAAATAAAGGGTAAAAATGAAAAAGGTTTTGGTGGGTGAAATGGTTTTTGTTTTGGGTGATGAAACGAAAAGGTTTAGGCTCAAAGGGGCTAACTAGGGGGATTTTTGGGTAGGTGGTAAAAGAAAAGAAAAATAATGGTGTGGAAATAAAAAAGGTTAGTCCTAATGCCTCTATCATTTACTTACTCGGGTTTAAGTTGATAAGGACCGGGAATGTATTGTCATGGCAAGTTCTAGAGTCGTAAGAACCAAGCGGCTATTCACACAAGAAACGAAAAATGAGCATTTAGTCAAATGGTATGAAATTGAGTGCTCAATAAAGGCTCAAAACTCACTTTTGTGGGAATGGGTTTTTATGTGATCAAGTATATATAATCAAATTTTAAATAAGTTTGTCATGCCTTTTCATAATTTTCTTATGTTGGTTCTTTTTATCACTACGCTATCGGTTGTAAATTTGTAAAAATATAACCTTTTTGAGAGCTTGAATTTCCCGAGTTAAACCTAGACAAGTAAAAAAAAAATGAAATTTTTGAAAAAAAATTTGGGGTGATTAGCGGTTCCAATAGAGTTTTGTGTAAGGCTTGTATTTAGGACTTGCAAAATTCAAGGTTTTAGCATCCCCCCACACTTAAATTACACATTGTCCTCAATGTGTCCTAAAAATAAATTTTTAGGTTGATTAGATGTGTAAAATAGTGTTTAAAAAGCAAAAATTTGTGTTACTGGGCACTGAGCACGGCCCCGTGTTATCCGGGCACGGCCCCGTGTTCAAGTGCCAGTAACAAAATTGAAATAAGAGAAACAGAAGTCTGGACACGGGGGCGTGCTGGGTGAACACGGCCCGTGTCCAGTTACCTGTACTGGGCGTTTTCTGCAGGTGGTTCAACACGGGGCCGTGTTGGTTGGGCACGGCCCGTGTTGAACCTTCTGAAAGGGAGAAAAATTGTCGGGTTGCCTTGTTCTTGTGCATGGGATCATTTTTCTCGTTCCCCTTTTCATCCTTTACCACCATGAGCGTGTTTTATTCCTGAAAATTAAACTAACTAGAAAACATAAAAATTAATCTAAATTAAACTAAGGATAGTTCCGTGGAATGCCTCCATGGTGCGCCACGTTTATAAGGGTCCTTGGCTAGACCCAAAGCCTGGTCATATGCTTCCCAAGTGGGATGTGTTGCATCCCATGTTACACCGTCGGAGAGCGTCATCCAAACTTGAGTCTATGACCTTCATGTAGTTGACCGGATCTTCTTCCTCTACTCGCCTTCCACATTCAAATTTCACCTCCTCATTCCCAAACTTCAATGTTAGAGTTCCCTCATTCATATCCACCAATGCTTGGGCGGTGGCTAGGAATGGCCTCCCGAGGATGAGGGAGACCTCGGTGTCTTCTTCCATGTCTAGGATGACAAAGTCGGTTGGAAAGACGAATTTGTCAACCTTGACTAGCAGATTTTCGGCGACACCATGTGGGAACTTGACGGACCTGTCGGCGAGTTGTATGCTCATCTTTGTGGGGCTTGTTGTTCCTAGGCCGAGTCGCTTGAACATTGATGTGGGCATGAGGTTGATGCTAGCTCCAAGATCGGCTAAAGCATTTCGGACGGGGGATTTCCCAATCGAACAAGGGATTGTGAAGCTCCCGGGATCGATTTTCTTTTGTGGAAGTTTGTTGAGTACTAGAGCTGAGCATTCTTCGCCTAAGTTAACTAATTGCAATGATTCAATTTTCTTTTTGTGAGTGAGGAAATCCCTCATGAATTTGGCATATTTAGGCATTTGGGTTAGGACCTCAATAAAAGGAATATTGACATGCAATTGTTTTAGTAAGCTTTCGAACTTTGCGAATTGCTCATCGGTCTTTTGACGATTTAACCTACCGGGGTACGGGATTGGAGGAGTCTTGGTGGGCCCTTGATTTGGTGAAGAAGCTTTTTCTGGTGCAGGAGGAGTTACAGGCTGACTAGAATGGCTTCTTTCATTTGGCGTCAATGGAGCATCCTCGGGACCCACGGTTCGATTTCTTAATGTGATGAGATGTACTTGTGCTTTTGGGTTCGTTTCGGTATTACTGGGTAATGCGCCTTGCGGTCTCTCGGAGAAATTTTGAGCTAGCTGATTTAATTGTTTTTCAACGTTTTGAATGCTAGCTTGTTGATTTCTGAAATTTGATTCCAATTGTTGAAATCGATCCGCGTTTTTCTTTTCAGTGTCAGAGATGAGGCGAGATACAGTATCTTCAAGCCTTTCTCTTCCACCTTGTTGTTGAGGAAAATTTTGCGGTTGTTGAAAATTAGTTCGTTGATTTTGTTGGTTACTACTATTGCCGGGATCTCTCCAACCAAGATTTGGGTGGTTACGCCATCCTTGGTTGTAGGTACCCGTTGGAGGACCCGACGGCCTAGGTCTATTATCCATGTAGTTTACCGTTTCAGTTTGTTCATCTACTTCTTTCATACAACTCCAATTTTCATGTGACCCACCACACCCTTCACAAGCCATAACCGAGGCCGTTTTTGTCATTTCTAGCCTTTTGATTTTTGAAGAGAGGGCCTCGATTTGGGCTTGTAAAGAGGTGCTTTCATCAACCTTATGGGCGCCCGGGGCAATAGATTTATTACCTCGGGGAGTGTGCCATTGAAAATTGGTTTGAGCAATTTCCTCAATTTGGTTATATATTTCATTTGGGCGACGATTACCTAAGAGTCCCCCGGAGCTTGAATCAAGTGTTTGTCTTGTGTGTGGCAACAATCCATTGTAGAAAGTGGATACTTGTTGCCATACCGCTAGACCATGGTGAGGACACTTTCTTAGAAGCTCCTTGAACCTTTCCCAAGTTTCATATAAGGATTCCCCATCCTCTTGTGAGTATGTATTAATTTCAGTCATTAATTTAGCCGTTTTAGCAGGAGGGAAATACTTATACAAAAACTTTTGGGCGAGTTCATCCCAGGTGTTTACCGATCCAACTGGGAGGGTGTTAAGCCAAGCCTTGGCCCGGTCTTTTAGTGAGAAAGGAAACATTCGAAGGCGGATGGCGTCATTTGATGCTCCATTGATCCGAAAGGTATCACATATTTCTAAAAAGTTAGTAATATGTAGATGGGGATCCTCGTCCGCAAGCCCGTGGAAGGTTGCGGAGTTTTGGAGCATTTGTATCAAATGCGGCCGAAGTTCGAAGTTGTTGGCCTCGACATTCGGTGCATTGATAGCAGCGCCAAGATTGCCTACGGTAGGCCGTAGGTAATCCATGAGGGTACGTTGGTCCGCCATTGGAAGTGGGTCCCCCGAAGCTTTCTCTTGATTTTTAGCTTTTAGTCTTTTTCTGAGAAAGCGCTCGGGTTCTTCTAGGGGTTCTTTTATGTCTCTACTAGAACTTGAGCTCATGCACTACGTAGGAGGTTCAAATGTGGCGCCTGGGTTCCGAGTCCTGCAACAAAAACAGAAAAGAACACTGGTCAGAATGTTTACCACGGCCCCGTGCTCAGTGAGCACGGCCCGTGTTGAGAGATACAGTAATTGTTTTCTGGATTCCCAGCTACTGGGAGTTGGACACGACCCCGTGTTGCACCGACACGTCCCCGTGTTCAGCTCTCAGGCACGGCAGTGAAAGATTTATGAATATCAGAGCACTGGTCAGCAATCTTCTGTTAGTCAAGGGTTGTAACCTCGTCTTAGCTGGTCAGACATTCTCCATCAACCACACTCCTATAGTCTTGGGTAGTTTCGACATCGTCATTGGGATGGATTGGTTATCCCAACAGCAAGCAGAGATCCTATGCACAGAGAAGATTGTTCGTATTCACCGTTCTGGCAAAGAACCTCTCGAAGTTCAAGGCGACAAGAGTGGTGTCGTGAGTGGCATCATCTCCTTCTTGAAGGCTCAGAAGTGTTTGCGAAAGGGCCACACTGCTATATTAGCACTCGCTACAGATACATCGAAGAAAGAGAAAAATATTGAGGATATTCCAGTAGTACGCGACTTTCCTCAGGTATTTCCTGAAGAGTTACCTGGATTACCGCCTCATCGCCAGGTCGAATTTCAAATCGAGCTAGCTCCAGGAGCAGCACTTATAGCTCGAGCACCTTATCGCTTAGCTCCAACTGAACTGGAAGAACTATCTAAGCAATTGCAAGAACTCTTGGAAAAAGGGTTTCATACGTCCTAGCTCTTCGCCCTAGAGAGCTCCAGTATTATTTGTGAAGAAGAAAGACGGTACCTTCCGCATGTGCATAGATTACCGCGAACTGAACAAGGTGACCGTGAAGAATCGCTATCCTCTTCCACGCATCGACGACTTATTCGACCAGTTGCAAGGGTCGAGCTATTACTCGAAGATTGATCTGAGGTCAGGCTATCATCAACTGAGAGTCCGGAACGAGGACGTCTCCAAAACAGCATTCAGAACTCGCTACGGCCACTACGAGTTTATGGTCATGCCATTCGGATTAACGAACGCGCCTGCGGTTTTTATGGATCTTATGAACAGGGTGTGCAAACCTTATCTTGACAAGTTCGTCATTGTTTTCACCGACGACATCCTGATCTACTCGAAGAGTCAGGAGGAACACGAGCAGCATTTACGACTTTGATGTGCGTGAAAGTGTTGTATTTTAGGTGTATATTTTAAGCCCTTTTTAACACTTATTTTAGCCAAGTTTTAAATTTATAAAACACGATATTTCACTAACACTAGACACACATATGGGCAAGTGCACCCATCGTTGAGTGTAGTATAGCGTTGGTAAGATACCGAGGTCGTCCAAGGACACAAGAGCTTTTAGTACCGGTTTATCCTCAACGTCTAACCAAAATAAAAGTTTGGAAAAATGTTTTAAAAATAAGAAAAGTAAAAACTAACTAAAATGCTGAAAATAAAAATAAAATAAAAGCAGATAGACAAGATGAATCACTTGGTTCCGACTCGTATCTAGTATAACCTTTGATTATTTCCGCACTTTTGCACATAATTAAGAGATTATCTTAGTTATTGTAGTAGGCCCCTCTTTTGAAGGTGACGTTACCCTCACCCCAGTAGTTTGAGTCAGCAGGGATACAATCCTAAAGGGGTGGATTATTGGAAGATAATGAATTAAGTTATTAATGCAGTATTGTGGTAGGCCCCGCTTTTGGCGGTGACGTTACCCTCGACTAAGTAGTCTGAGTCAGCAGGGATACAGTCCTAAATAGCCGGGTTATAGTATTAATAGTAGTTAACTTATGAGGGGATCAAAGAGTTTGGACCCCCGCCATCCAATACCGTGAAGTATTGAAGGAGGTCCTACTAAATTTGACCCAGGTCCATTGCAGGACCTCTAAACGCTGAACAATGGCAAGACCTTTACCAAACCGTTCCCTTAACCCCCTACCAGGTAGCCAACATACCTCCATATAGACCGTGGAGATATGAATGGTGAAAATCCTTTATTTTATATAGACAGTAAAATAATGCCAAGACACCACGGACAAACGATAAGGAAAGATCACCTTCAACATAAGTAACTAGTTATTAAAGTCATTAATACAAAACCAAATAAAAAGTGCAAAAGATTAGAAATAAAAAGTATTATACTAGACACTTTGTCTTCACCAAGTGATGTAAGAGACTTAGGCAAACATGGCCTTGATTGTCAAGAACTCTTACGATCAATCTTGGATCCCGAGACGACTCACACACACTCTACGATGGACAATGGATGATGGTGGCGGATGATGGTGTTGTGATGGTGGTGGGTGGTGGATGAAGTGTGAGAGAGGTGGAGTGCCAAGGAATGAGTTGCAATGAAACCAAGCACTCCTATTTATAGGCTGAACAGAGGCCTGGGCACGGCCCCGTGTCCGCTGGGCACGGCCTCGTGCCTGTCTGACACTCTCTCTCTTCATTAATTGTAATTCGCAATTACAATTAATGCGCCTGCAGTACTTTCGGCACGCCCCCCGTGTCCGCTGAGCACGGCCCGTGGTGGGCAATAGAAGCTTCTATAGGTTTGTCTTTTCTGCTGCTTCTTGGGCACGGCCCCGTGCTGGCTGAGCACGGGGCGTGTTCAGCCTTCTGTTTTCTCTATTTTGCTTTGGAAGGTGCCGTTGAGGGTTCGGGCAATCCACTAATGTTCCTTTTCTTGTATTTATGTTGGATTTAGCTGTCTTTTTGCTTCTTTTGCGTTTTTGAGCTCATTTAATCCTGAAAATACAAAAGGAAGACAAAAACACTCTTTTTCCAATATTAGTACTAAAAAAGGGTTAGTTTTATGCCTCATTTGATGTAATTTATATGTTGCATTTTACACACATCAGACTTATTTTGGAACTTCTTCGAACGGAACAGCTGTACGTCAAATTTTCAAAATGCGACTTCTGGCTTCGTGAAGTCCATTTCCTAGGCCATGTGGTAAACAAGGATGGGATTCATGTCGATCCATCCAAGGTAGATTCGATCAAAAACTGGCCTGCACCTCGCACACCAACCGAAATACGCCAATTCTTGGGTTTGGCGGGTTACTACAGAAGGTTCATCAAAGACGTCTCAAAGATTGCACAGCCGCTTACACTACTGACACAGAAAGGTGTTGTTTATCGTTGGGGTAATGCACAGGAAATAGCGTTTCAGCACTTAAAGGATAGACTTTGTAGCGCACCTATCCTCTCATTGCCTGAAGGCACGGATGATTTTGTGGTTTACTACGACGCATCCATCCAAGGTCTTGGATGTGTGTTGATGCGACGGGATAAAGTTATAGCCTATGCCTCACGCCAACTCAAAGTTCATGAAAGGAACTACACTACACACGATCTAGAACTGGGAGCGGTTGTTTTTGCGCTCAAGATATGGCGACACTACCTGTATGGTACGAAATGTGCTATCTACACTGATCACAGAGGCCTCGAACATATCTTCAAACAGAAGGAACTGAATATGCGACAACGACGATGGGTCGAACTGTTGAATGACTACGAATGCTCGATCAGGTACCACCCAGGCAAAGCCAATGTTGTGGCTGACGCCCTCAGTCGAAAGGACACCGCGCCTAAGCGCGTGCGAGCTTTACAACTCACTATACAGTCTAGTCTTCCTTTTCAGATACGAGATGCTCAGGTAGAAGCATTGAAACCAGAAAACATCAGGGCTGAATCCCTACGCGGCTCAAGGCAACGGTTAGAACAAAAGGCAGACGGAGCCTACTATGTAACAAGATGCATCTGGGTCCCACTCTATGGCAACTTACGCGAGCTTGTAATGGACGAAGCTCATAAATCTCGCTACTCAGTACATCCTGGTTCGGATAAGATGTACCACGACCTCAGAACTACATACTGGTGGCCTAGCATGAAAGCTCACATAGCAACTTACGTTAGCAAGTGTTTGACTTGTGCGAGAGTCAAAGCAGAATATCAGAAACCATCGGGCCTACTCCAACAACCAGAGATACCACAATGGAAATGGGAGCAAATTTCCATGGATTTCGTTACTGGCCTACCTAGATCTCAACGTGGTAACGATACTATTTGGGTGATCGTGGACCGACTCACAAAATCTGCACACTTCTTGCCTATCAAAGAAACAGACAAGTTCTCTACTTTAGCAGACGTTTACTTGAAGGAAGTGGTTTCGAGGCACGGGGTGCCCACCTCTATTATTTCCGAGCGTGATGCACGCTTCACTTCAGAACTTTGGCAAGCGATGCACAAATCCTTTGGCTCACGCTTAGACATGAGCACAGCTTATCACCCGCAAACGGATGGGCAATCTGAACGCACCATCCAGACCCTCGAAGACATGCTTAGGGCATGTGTAATTGACTTTGGAAACGGCTGGGAAAAGCATCTGCCACTTGTGGAATTCTCGTACAACAACAGCTACCACACCAGCATTAAAGCTGCTCCGTTTGAGGCATTGTACGGGCGTAAATGCCGGTCACCTCTTTGTTGGGCAGAGGTGGGGGATAGTCAGATTACTGGTCCAGAACTTGTGGTAGACAAAACAGAACGAATTGCTCAGATACGACAACGAATGGCGGCAGCTCATGACCGTCAGAAAGCATACGCCGATAAAGACAGGAAAATACTCGAGTTCCAGGTTGGGGACCGAGTGCTACTCAAAGTTTCACCCTGGAAGGGTGTTGTTCGTTTTGGCAAACGCGGCAAACTTAATCCACGATACGTCGGACCATTCGAAATCATTGAGAAGATAGGCAGGGTGGCCTACAGATTGAACTTACCAGCTGAACTCAGTGCAGTTCACAACGTCTTTCACGTGTCAAATCTGAAGAAGTGTCTGTCAGATGAGACCCTCATAGTTCCCTGGAAGGAGCTTACTATCAACGAACAGTTGCATTTCGTCGAGGAACCTGTTGAAATCACGGACCGGGATGTTAAGGTCCTCAAGCACACTAGAATACCTCTTGTTCGAGTTCGTGGAACTCCCGTCGTGGCCCAGAGTTCACCTGGGAACGCGAAGATCAAATGAAACTCAAGTATCCCCAGTTATTCGGAAACAGTGCAACCACTACTGAGGCTGAAGCTACTACAGAATTTCGGGACGAAATTCCAAATCAACGGGGGGATGATGTGACACCCCAGGAAAACCAGTGAACGATACAACTTACCTAGCTTCCTCAGTAACCGTATGCTAAATTTCGGGACGAAATTTCTTTCAAGTTGGGGATAATGTGACAACTCGAGTTTCCAGGATTTCCATCTTCGTAATAATTGCATGTTAATTGTTGAGATTGTTTATTTACACGACTTGACCGTTCACGACTGAACACGTTGTAATAGGTTAAATTGTTCTTAATTTCAAGTGTATTTTATTTATATAATTGATTGAGGTGAAATATAGGTGTATATTGTGATGTGTATATAATGTGTGAATATGTAATGATTTGAAACACACACCACTAGCCGAAAACACTCCCACCCAGCCGAAAATACCTTATGATGAAAACACTTATGTGTTTTTGTCCCCTGGTGGCTAACGAAATCAAACTGGGCTTTAGGCCCAGTAGTGAATAACATATTTTATCACAGCCTTTACGAGAGATATATTCAGAAAACCCTAGACACTTATCACGCCTCCTCTCTCTCTCGTTTCCCTTGCAAAACCGACGCAGCCCTTTCTCCTATTCGAAGCCAAACCCTTCTTGTTTGATCTCTGGTTAGTGATACGCATGTTCTGTTGACTTAAGATGCTTTTTGTGTGGTTATGATATAATCTGGTTTAGATGATTTAGCACATATGGATGTTTATGTGGATGTCCATGAACTGTTATGCTTATTGTATGAGATGTCGATTGTGTATGTTTGGCAAAGATGATCTGAATGATGTAAATGAATTGTTATGTGATCACGTGAATTGTATAGATAGTGCAGCGAAATTAATATTTTGCATGTGATCACCTCCCCATAATCGATTAATTTGTCTTGTTAGCATATGATTTGTCAGTAGACATGTGGTATTTATCGGTCCAATAAAACAAGAATTGCAGCCACTTTATAAGATTGGTTAAATAGCAACAGGAAATCATCTTACAATTGTCGGCCACTGATAATTATAAGGATGATATGATTTCATGTTTGAGGATTTCATTAATTGAGTATTGTGTGGGTTCGTGTTACTGTTTTGTATTACATAATGCGTGGCTGAATGAAAATCAATGGTGGTATAATGATTTAGAAGTTCATGATTGTAACTGTTGCATTTGCTGAAATACGTAACTGTTGTTGACGATTACTGTTAAATGACGAAACGGCTGTCACGGCGAAATAGATGTGTTTCGCCGACATCAGTTTTGACGAAACCAATACGGCGAAACAGATGTAATTCGCCAGGGACACCACGACGAAACAAAAGGGTGTTTCGCCGAAGGGAGGTAACGACGAAACAAGGTGTTTCGTCTAATGGGTAATCCGCACAATGGACTTGAATATTTCTGTTAAGACTTAACTGAGTCAACTAACTGCTGTTAACTGCTGTTAGATACTATGCATGACTAGTATGATGTTGATTTATGTGATATGTACTACTTGGTGAACATTGATTATGCTTTTACGTGAACCTCATGAATATGAACTGATTAAGTACACATGCGTACCTTAGGACGTGATTGATTATTTGCGAGCACATACAGTGGCATACCAAGCAAACCAAGGTGAGTTCACACAGCCAAGGCATGGGGTTCCCAGGGTGGGAATGGGTTTGGATTATTTACTTGTACTTACCTAGCTTATGGAACTTAGTTATATGGTCCTCGGGTGAGGAAGGATTATTGATAAGATACGGCTAGACTAGTGATACTAATAGAACTGATCTTCGCACACACGCCGGGGTTGGCCACGATAATATGACTGATCTTCGCACACATGCCAGGGTTGGCCGCGATAATATGACTAATCTTCGCACACATGCCTAGGAAGGCTGCGAACTATACACTAAACTTCGCACACATGCCGGGTGGCCGCGATACAAATATACTTAGTCTAGAATACTCGGGAAACTTTCCCTAATCTTCGCATACATGCCTAGAGGGCCGCGATACGAACTAATACGATACATGACTTAATGAACGAACACAAGGCTTACTATACTATTACTATTACTGAATTATTAACTGTGAACTCGCTCAACTAGTTGTTGACTCTCTGCTGCATGCCTTGCAGGACCTTAGGTACATATGGAGCTTGCACAGGGAGGAGCAGGTCGTTGTGGGACATGGATCGAGGATGCCATGTTAAATATTTAAACATTTGAATTTATGATTTACATTGGGTTTACATACTTATGCTTCCGCTACACACTTGTTTATGTTTGGTTTTGAAAACACCTATCGTATTGATGAATGACTTTTACTATTTACTTATATGTTCAATATGATTGGTGGCTTGATCCTGGTCAGTCACGCCTCCAAGCGGTGATACTCCGCGTGTGGATTTTGGGGGTGTGACAAAGACATATGCCATGAAATGGAAAGAATGAAAAGAACTGACAGAAAGGAAATCTTGTTTGCTTCATAAAAAGGAATAACATGGAAACGATGATTCCAGAGGTGATTGCTGACTTAGGTTTAGATTTGCAAGCCAACCGGAGAAGTGACCACAAGGAGACAAGACAGACCAGCCGACAAAGTTCGTCTCTGTGATGAAAGCTGTGAGTTATGCACGGAAATAAGACATAACGTATATGGTCTCGGAGTTCATCAACGCTAGAGGCATGGAACTGAAAGAAATTCCGATTGACGTTTTCCCAGAGGATCTACTTGGACTATCACTCAATTGTGAGAAGAAACTCAAAATTCATCTGAGACTAGGAACAACACCGATTACAAGTTAAGACTAATGTTATAGTTGATGCTTTAAGCCATAAGTTTCATAAGAAGTCGAACCAAGTACGTGCTCTTAGATTAAAATTGCAGATAGATTTAATAAAACAATTGAAGAGTGCCCAAGAAACAACAATCAAGGATGATGCTGAAAGATTATAAAGGAATAATGAAGGAATTAGAAAAAAAATGAACTAATAGAATTTGGAGATTCCATAAGAAAAGAATTTGTGTACTAATCAAGGAAACCTATGAGAAAGAATTCTCGAAGGAGCTCATAGAACTAAGTAATTGTTGCATCATGTAAGTGATATGAGGTATCAAGAGTTTTATAAGAATTACTGATAGATAACAAGTTATGCCTCTAAGTATTTAATCTGTTAGCAAGTTAAAGCTGAACGTTAGAAACCTTTAGGTTGACTTCAATGATTAGAAGTGTCAGTATGGAAAAGGGATTGATAACAAATGGATATTGTTACCAAATTACCCAACATAAGAAAATGTAATGACACAATCAGGGAGATTGTGGATCGATTAACCAAGTCTGCTCAATCCCTACCAATGAAGGAAACCTTTAGCATAAAATGCTTAGTTAAGTTGTGTAGGGATCCAATGGTCTCATTACATAGAATCCCGTTATCTATTGTATTAAATCAAGATAGTCATTTCACTTCTCATTTTTGGGAAAATTTTTAACCCGACCTATTTTGAGCAGTATAAAGGAACACTACAACCTTAGAAAGACATGCTAAGTGCATGTGCGATAAATAGAACTATCATTTATCACTCATAAGATTCTCCAATAATTGATCTACAAGTATTAGTGTTAATCATTTAAAACACTTTATGGATGGTAGTATCATCCAGTTTGTTAGACATACATATGAGAAAAGCAACTATCAGGCCATGAGATCGGCAAACCATTGAAATCAGAGAAAGGATATCACTAAAAGTCTCTCTGTATTTGGAAAGGAAAGTTAAGTCCGAGGAATGTCAAACCATTAAAGTAACTAAGCAAAGTGGACCAGTAGCTTATCAGCTAAAATGGCAAGTATACATGATACATTTCATGAAATACTTAGAAATCTTTAGTTATACCTCCTCAAAATATAGAAGTAAATGCAAGACCGTATCAGTCAATCATGAGAATTCCAAAAACATGCAAGATTAGTTCTGGTCAGGGTGAAATAGGACTTAAAGCGTGGACAAGAATATACTTGGGTATCGAAAATAAGACCGAAGTATCCTTACTTGTTCCAGTAAATCTCGAGGACGAGATTTTAATTAAGGTGGGGAGGATGTAAGGACCTGCAAAAATATCCCACAACACTCCGTAAGTGGAAACCCGGACCCCTAAAACCCTAATCCTTGTGAAAAATCAAGAAATTCAATTTTATGGATCGCTCGCGGGCCGCGTAAGAGTTAACCGAAGCTTACGCGGGGCGCGACAGCTCAAGGGTAACCGAATAAGGATGAGGGACACGCGTCGTTACACGTGTCAACCTAGACTCCCTCGCTGGCCGCGTAGAAGAAGCTTATGTGCTTCGCGGGCCGCGACGCGCCCCATTTCCAGCCTTATAAATAAGGAGTTCGAGTTTCATTTCAAATCGTTCAATTCTTTTCTTTCTCTTGTTCTCTTGTTCTGTCATTCTAATGTCAGAACTTCTAAATCCCAAAACTCTGCCCGTATTAGGGTAATAACTCTAATCACCGGTACGATACTTTATCCGATCGATTAAAACCGATCCAATGGATGTTTAAGTGCTGCCAATATCTGGCTATACTTTGTCATTCGTTGTGAGGGTTTCGATCTCGTGATTATCGTTAAAGTTGAATTAAGTTAATACACTAATACGAGTTCCATTGTATCTAGAAATTTAGAATTCGTAACTAGGAAGCTGTTAAACTAGAATACTTAGCGATTAAGTAAACATAGTAGTTAAAATAACTTAACAGTTAAGTAAACTTAGTAGTTAAGAAACCTTAATAATTAAGAAAACTTAATGGTTAAGTAAACTTAGTAATTAAGTAAACTTAATAACTAAGGAAACTTAACAGGAAAGGAAACTTAGCAATTAAGCAAGTTAAGTAAGTTAATTAATCAGCTAATTACGTTATTTAATTAATCGGCTAAGTAAATTACTTAATTAAACCATCAAGCAAAATTAATCAGTTAAGTAAGATTAGTTAATCAGTTAAGAAAGATTAATCAAGTTAAGTATGATTAATTAATCAGTTAAGCAAGATTAATGAAGCTAAGCAAGATTAATTAAGCTAAGCAAGATTTATTAAGCTAAGCAAGATTAATTAAGCTAAGTAAGATTAATTAAGCACCTAAATAGATATACATGAAAATAAATATATATAAGATAGATATATATGAGGAAGGTGCAAGGAAGGTGTAAGGAGATATATATGTAGGTAGGAAGCTTCCTAGAAAATGTATAGGTAACTTCCTAGAAAAACTATATGAAATTTCCTAGAAAATACAAAGGAAACTTCCTAGAAATTTCATATTTCCTACCTATAAATACGAAGCTTAGGATTCATTTTTCTTTGCTCATTCCTTCTATTCTTCTCTCTATACGTTGGTGTTCTAACCAATAATCACCGATGCGATATTCTGTCCGATCGATTCAGGAACCAGCTAACGAATGCCAAAGTGCTGTCTAAATAAGACTATACTTTGTGAATTTCGTTCTGAAACGAATGCCAAAGTGCTGTCTAAATAAGACTATACTTTGTGAATTTCGTTAAGGTTCTGATCTCGTGACCATCCTTAGGTTTGATTAGGTTTAACACTAATACGTATTCCACTCTATTAAACTAAATGTTTAACTACCAGCAAACTCTGCACCCTACACTTACAATCAAACAAGATAACTAATCATCAGAAGATACAGAACTATAAAGTAGATGCTTAGTTATCAGAAGGCATAGAATCAGGAAGCTTGTTTAATCAAAGACTATATGCTAACAAGGTGAGTCATTCTCTTTTATCAACAATGTTTTACTATACCTAAATTGTTTTCAAAAGTTATAATTACAGGGATTAAGTCTTGGTTATCTTGAATCACTGGCAAGTGGGGTATTGTGCACATTACTAATCTCTCACGGTTAGGTTCACCAACCTAACAGTGATAATCATCACTACTTGGGTGAAAGGACCCAATAGTGGTATGACCATCGTCACCAGGGTGTGACACGACGCCAGATAAAAATAAGATAGTGGCCATTGTAATCGCTCTTATGCTGTAATTTATAACAAAGTGTCGTTTTGTACAAAAATGAATGAACTCACAAGTATTTCCTGCTGACCAAACCTTTTTAAAACGCGTTTCAGGTAATGAAAGTAGATTGGAATAAGAGTGATGATACGGCACCGAAAGGCTTAAAGAAGTGGCTTATTTTATCAATTGAATTAAATTAAGAAAACATGGTTTCATATATTCGGGTTTATCCCTTATTAAAGCTACCTTTGTAAAACATGGGTTTTATCCCATCTATTTAATAAATAAAATCCGGTGTTTCTAAACTCTGATATTTTTCCTAACTCACGGTCCTGATGAACATTTCCGCTGCAATGTTTTTTTTAAATAATCACCGGTACCACTTGACTGCTCGCGGCTCCCGTCTTGGGTATGGTCGGGGGTCGTGACACTTAGATTAGGGACAAGCCCAAAAACTTTGGAAAGGTTGCCAACCCTTAATCCTTTGTCACAATTGTAAATAATTCTGCAAAAGCTTAAAACTTAATAAAATTGGATGTTGAGAACCTAACATCCTTTTCATATAATGAATAAAGGAAATATAATATGAAATAATTAGTATAATGTTACCAAATTAAGGATCATACATCCTTCGAGGATCCTTCAGTTTGTACTGAATATCAAGACATCTAAGGATCCTTTATTCTTCCTACATAAAGTACTTCTTTAAATGAATAGCATTTCAAGCTCTTGGTAGGAGATCACCATCCATTGTTAACAAACGATATGCCCCCTTTCCTGCTTCAGCTTCAATTAGATAGGGGCCTTCCCACTTTGGTGCTAGCTTGCCATCAGCAGGATTTGTGGTATTTTGGAATGCTTTCCTTAACACCAAGTCACCAACTTGAAACTTTCTGGCCCTGACATTTTTGTTGTAAGCTCCAGCTACTCTTTGTTGATAGCTAGCCAACCTTATCCTTGCCAAATCCTGAGTTCCTCTATGGTATCCAGGTCTTGAGCTAAGCTTTCAGCATTTCCTTTAGGATCACGGATGCTTGTTCTTGCTGTGGGGACTACCATTTCTGTAGGGATCCCCAATTCAACTCCAAAAACCAAGGAGAATGGAGTTTGACCCGTAGCATTCTTGGGAGTTGTTCTATCAGCCCATAAGACATATGGCAATTCTTCTGCCCATTTTCCTTTCTTGGATCCAAGTTTCTTCTTCAAGTTGTTGATGATGGTCTTGTTGGATGATTCTGCCTGACCGTTAGCTTGTGGGTGGACTGGTGTTGATGTTATCATCCTAATCCCCCAGTTGTCACAAAAGTTAGTAGTTCGACTCCCAATGAATTGGGATCCATTATCACAAACAATTTCGGAATGTATTCCAAATCTAGTAATGATATTTCTTTTGATAAAGGACATAACTTCTTTTTCTCTGACTTGTGCAAAGGCTTCTGCTTCTATCCACTTGGAGAAATAATCAGTCATGGCTAACATGAATACTTTCTCTCCTGGTGCCTTGGGAAACTTGCCAACTATGTCCATCCCCCATCTCATGAATGGCCAAGAAGAGGATATAGGATACAGAGGCTTTGTTGGTTGATGTAGAATATTACTGTGTCTTTGGCAAGCATCACATCTCTTCGCATATTCCACAACATCCTTCTTCATTGTGGGCCAATAATATCCTGTTCTGAGGATCCTTGAAAATAGTGCTCTGCCCCCGGTGTGTTTCTCACAGTCTTCTTCATGAAAATCTTTTAAGACTTCTTGAATCTCTGGATCCTCAATGCATCTTAAATATGGACTTGCAAGAGACCTTTTATATAAGATGTTATTTAATAATGTAAATTAAGATACCTTAATCTTGAAGGCTCTAGGATTTTCTCCAACAGGAATCTCTCCATTCTGAATATATCTCAGAATTGGAAGGATCCAGGATCCTGAACTTGACTGCACACCATCACTGGGTACAATTGCAGAATCTGCTACTATCTCCATGGCTACGTTATCCTCAATTGCAGAAGTTAGAACATGGATGATAGGTATCTTCACATCCTCTGGTATCTTCAGTGATGACCCAAGATTAGCTAGATCATCAGCTTCTACATTTTCCTCCCTAGGTACCTGTGTTAAACTGAAAAAAGCATAAGAATCTGCCAGTTTCCTGACTATCTCTAAGTATTTGATTAGCTTTTCACCTTTGACAGTGTAAGAACCGTTATAATGATTAGTAATTAATAGAGAATCTACATACACTTTAAGACACATGATCCTCATATGCTTGGCTAATTGCAAACCTGCTATCAAGGCCTCATATTCTGCCTCATTATTGGTGGTTTGAAATTCACAAGCAATTGATTGAGGTATAATGTCCTCTGTGGTGATTTTAGTAGTATGCCTAGTCCAGTTCCCTTCACATTTGAAGCTCCATCTGTGAAGAATGTCCAAGAATCCTTGGTCTCCTCAAGTTGTTGAACTTCCAATTCAGCTTCCCTTTGTAGATCACTACTGAAATCAGCCACAAAGTCAGCTAAGGCTTGGGACTTGATGGCAGTCCTAGGTTCATATTTAATGTCATATGCACTAAGCTTGACTGCCCATTTTGCCATCATTCCTGACATTTCAGGCTTCTTGAGAACATTTTTAATAGGAAAATTAGTTTTGACAATAATAGGATAAGTTTCAAAATAATGCCTGAGTTTAGTAGATGCCATAATTAAAGCAAGAATAAGTTTATCTAAGTGAGAATACCTGGTCTCAGCATCAAGTAGACTTTTACTTACATAGTATACCGGATGTTGAGAGCCTTCATGATCCTTGACTAGGACCGCACTTACTGCCTTAGCAGAAACAACTAAGTATAAGGATAATGATTCTCCTTTTCTGGTTTCATCAAAGCTGGTGCTGAGGATAGGTAATCCTTGAGAGCTTTAAGGGCATTCTTATGTTTCTCAGTCCATTCAAACTTTTTATTCTTCCTCAGAATATCATAGAACTCCTTGCACTTTTTCGACGACTTTGGGATGAATCTGTTCAAGGCTGCAATTCTTCCTGTCAACCTTTGCACATCCTTGGCATTGGCAGGAGACTTGATGTTCACAATGGCCTTGATTTGTTCTGGACTTGCCTCTATTCCTCTCTAGGTCACCATATATCCTAAGAATTTTCTAGCTTTAACTCCAAAATGGCATTTGGAAGGATTCAACTTCATGTTATATCTGTCAAGGATGTTGAATTCTTCTTCGAAATCCTTTAGGTGATCCTTAGCTCTTTTGGATTTGACCACCATATCATCTATGTAGACTTCCATTGTGTGTCAAAGTTGCTCCTTGAACATCATATTCATTAACCTTTGGTATGTAGCACCTGCATTTCTTAAACCAAAGGGCATAGCAATATAGCAATATATACCAGTGGGAGTCATGAAGGTTGTGTCCTCTTGGTCAGATGGTTCCATCTGAATTTATTGGAATCCAGATGAAGCATCCATAAAAGTCAATAACTCATGACTCGCCGTAGCATCCACCATAGAGTCAATGTGGGGTAAAGGGAAAGGATCCTTGGGACATGTTTTGTTTAAGTCAGTAAAATCAACGCATACCCTCCATTTTCCATTCTTTTTCTGAACAACTACCACATTGGCTAGCCATCTCGGATACTTTACCTCTCTGATCATACCTACCTTTAGCAATTTGTCTACTTCTTCTTGGATAATGGCATTTCTTTCGGGTGCAAATTTCTTCCTTTTTTGGTGTATTGGCTTGAAAGACATGTCAATACCAAGTTTGTGAGTAATAACATCCACATAGATATACATGTCATGTCTTCATGTTTCCAAGCAAAGGTAGATTTTCTTCTTCTCAAGAAGGATATCAAATCCTGCTCAATGTTATCCAGGATCCCAGATCCTATAAAAATTTTGGATTCAGGATCCTCCGGGTCTAACAGAATATATTTGATGTCCTGCTCTCTTGCCTCCATGACGTCCCTTGGAGGATACTTTAATTGTTATGCTTCCCTCGACTTTGAGGTCGGCTTCATTGAGGAAGTGTAGCAGTTCTTCACTTCCTGTTGATCACTTTCTATTTTCACCACACCCCATGGGGTTGGGAGCTTGACACATTGGTGATATGTTGAGGGAACTGCCTTCATATCATGTATCCATGGCCAGCCAAGGATAACATTACAGCAAGATAAGCAATCTATAACACAGAATTTTTGAACAAAATTTACTCCTTCTATATAAATTAGAAGTCTGATGTCCCCCAATGTATTTTTTGTTTCTCCACTGAATCCCACGAGGACAGATGATCTTGGAACAATCTCGGATTCAGGAATATTCATTCTTTTGAGGACATCTAATTAGATTATGTTCACCGAGCTTCCCTCGTCAATGAGGATCCTGCGAACAAAGTGGTTAGAAATAAATAATGTAATGACTAAACCGTCGTGATGAGGATCCTGTATGTCTACACGGTCATCCTCATCAAAGGATATCACTTTTTGCTGAGTAAGAATGGAGGTTCGAATGGGTCTGTCTCCATTCTCCATCTTTGTTTCCTTCGCATGTCTCTTAGCTGCTGAGAATGAAATTCCAGAAATATCTGAACCCCCGGAGATGAAGTGAATGATTTGAGCATCAGCTGGTGGAAGAGGAGCTTTTTCAGAATCCTGGATCCTTGACTTTTTCCTTCCAAGGCAGCTCCTTCAAGTATCCTTTGCTCAAAAGATAACCTATCTCCTTCCTTAATGCTATGCACTCGTCCGTGAGATGACCAAAATCCTCATGATAAGCACACCATTTCGATTTATCCTTGGTAGCAGCCGGTTTGTCGCTTTTCCTTGGCCACCTAGCCTTGTCACCTAAATTCTGCATAGCAATGATTAGTTCACTATTATCAGCAGAAAAACAATATTCAGAAATAGGAGGATAATCCTCATCATTTTCCTCTTGTTCAACTGCATGCACATGTTGGTTGTCATGCTTAGTGTATGGTTTGGATCGGTTATTCTTGAAATACGATCCTTGCTTTTCCTATTTTGAGGATCCTTACAACATTTCCTGGATCCTTTTATCATCCTCTAAACGGATGAACCTCAAGGCCCTGTTCCTTACTTCATCTAGATTCCTGCAAGGTGTCATAACAAGATCAACATAGAATTGAGAATCTTTTAATAATCCCATTTTAAAAGCTTCAACAGCAGTGGCGGTATCCAAATTAGGGATTTATAAGGATTCTCTACTAAATTTAGTTATATAATCTCTTAATGATTCATTATGACCTTGGGTGATCCTATACAAGTCACTAGTTAGCCTTTCAAATGTTATACTACATGAGAATTGATTATTGAACAAGTTAACTAAATGAGAAAATGAAGTAATTGAGTAAGGAGGAAGACTTAGCAGCCATTTCAAAGCTGATCCAGTTAGTGTGGATCCGAAACCCTTGCATAGACAGGCTTCTTTTAACCTTTCTGGAACGGGATTGATCTCCATTCTTTCTCTGTATTGTGCCACATGCTCCTCTCAGCATTACATAGGGGTGATGCAAAGTGAGACACCCTATGACTTCCATCGGGGATCTCGGGGATGGGTTTAACCACTCCCGAGACACTGGATATCATATCCCTGAGCTTTTGTAACTCCTTAGCCACGACTTGACTGATCCCTGGTTCCTGTATGAAACCATGATTAGTGCCAAAAGATGTATTGAAATTGTTACCTCCTGATTGGTTCAGAATTGGCATCCCAGAAGTGTATCCGAAATAAGGCATCTCTGGTGCAAGAGTGGGACCAGATGTCACACCCCAACCGATGGCGAAAACATCGGGATGAGATGAACAAATTGCTCAAAACATCATAACACTATGTGACAATATAATTTGAATTAAATTTCATTGCAATACTAAAAATGTCATACAAAGATTCAAATAAAGACAACATTGTTTCAAACATAACATCAAAATATTAGTTTAATCTAGGTGTGTATCTAAGTCCACCTAAATCTCGTTTCTTCACTTAGCATCATCTCGTCTATCAACCTGCAACATGTATTAAAATATGATCAACAAAAAGTTGGCGAGTATACAAGTTTTCATACATAGCATAACATAGGATAAAAAAAATGTTTAACGTGCTCATATCCAACATGAATAACAATATGCAAGTTACTAATATGCTGAAACGGTGTACTATATGTTCAAACCCAAGTATACAACGCGTTAATTTTGCCTATCCCAAGAGAGTAGCGGGAGGTTAACATGTTTAACTTAACAATACCCCAAGACTAATGGGCGGTGCGTTAATTCTATAGCGCTATAATTGTTACGGTAGGCTTGTACGAAGTTAATGAGCATATCGACACGAAAAGTTTACATAGCATACGAGATTGCTGTAACGCCCTGCGTTTTCATACTTTCTATATTTGGAAACCCTTGCTTGAAATCCTACTTTTGGAAACCTTGTTCTATCTTTGTAATCTACTTTCGTTTCATTTGTAATTCGAGACTATTGATCAAAATAAAAACGAAGCTATTTTGTGTATTCATATTAGTCTTATGTGCATCTGATAATCAAATTCTCGGATTCTTGATTCTTTATTTAACGACACTTGATACACGTTAAACTAATTGAAACTATTAAAATGATGAGATTCGGATCCTAATTCTCGAAACTCGAAAGCTTCGTGAAATGAATAATCATTTAAAAGATTTTTATTCGTTATAAATATAGTCATTATTCAATTTATTTAAATTAATTAATTTTGTTATTTAAAAGTTTATTTTTATAATAATCTAGTTAGTCACGTTAGATTTTAAAGTTAGAAAATAACCTAGTTAGTAAACCAAGTTAATTTACTTAATCAATTACTTAGATAAGCTAATTAGTTAAAAGATTATATAACTTAGTTAATTGAACCATGGGGACCAATTGTGCAAATTACTAAGTTATAGACCAGGGACTGTTTGGGAAATTGCTGAAAGTTAAAAACCAACAAAAAGAGAAAAACTGCAGACCACAGGACTCGAACCCAGGTCTGCAGCCTCACAAACACACGCGAAGACCAGTTGAGCTGGGACTCCTCTTTGAACAATACCCGACCCAAATATCTTTAATGCACTCTTTAAAAGGGCCTGATCAGCGACCAGAATCCTATTCAGCTAGTTTTGGGCGTGAGTTTTTTATTTGTTTTGAGTTTTAAACCTTGTTTTTACATTAAATACTCAACTACCAAGTAACCTTCCCTATAAATACCAAGCCTCTTTCAAGCCATTTACACTTTTCAAATCACTCTAAACTCTCCCAAATTAGTCTCTAATCAGCTGCAAATCTCAAGTTCGAGCAGAAATACCAACATTCACAAAAGTGAGCATAACTCACTCATTTCTTATCCGATTCACTCACTTCTTTTTCCTACTTCTTTGGTTTGACCTTAGCTACGTTTCCATTGGTTTTCCATGGAAAACCAGGCCCTGGAACGTCACAAAAAAAGCTCCAAAGTTGACTGACTTTTTTGTTTTCATCTAAAACATTGTTAATCTTAGTTGAACTTGAGTCTAACTCATCTCAAACCTATGTCCTAATGCTTATAACCTCATCTATTGTTAGTTAGGCTTAAAAACAAGGTTGAGACATGTTAAATCAGAGGTTAAACCTCACAAACTTTCTGTTTTGTTCAAGGGTTTAACCCACAAGTGATGTTCAAGAGTAAAGCTTGATGATTGTGTGATTTAGGATTAGCTTGGGCTATCCTACTTAAAAATCCACACATTGCTTGATGTTTTTACATAGATTAGTTGTTGTTATATCATTATTTCTTGTAAGTTCATGATCCTCCTTGTTGTTTATAACAACAAGTGTAGTGGTGACCAATATCTCTAGTTTGGAGATACTGATGTTGATGACAGATTGTCTTCACACACCATAGATCTTTGGCTGGTAGTCTTGAGATCTGAACTGCCTAAGGATAAGTGGGTTTGGTGTTCCTTTTATTAACTTTTTCACATACCCCCTCAATTTCCTATTTTTCTCCTGAGACCATTCACTTGTATTTAAACTTAGATTTGAACCCAAGCAAACAACCATATACCGTAAATGCTCATTTTTCATATTGTAAACTTGTCTTCTTGACTTAAAAGCATAGGTTTTAACCATTTCATCCAACTTCTGTTTATCATCGATTAACTGACCAACAAATAATGGATTAAAAGATAGGTCACCACCACCTCCAGTGGATTTATTTTCCTTCTCAAGTTCTTTGCAACCTCTTGTAACACTGTGGAATTTTCATCATAATCATTGTCAAAGTTATAAGGATCAACATTAATGCCATCCTGTTCAACATGATCATAATCACTTGAATCATCAATTTCCTTGGCATCATAATCAACACGAGCCTTAAAATGCCTCATGTCCAATTCTACATCCTCCACAAGATTATCTTCATCTCTAATATAATAAGAATCATCTTCATCATTATCTTATGATGATCTAAAATCACTACTTTCTTGACCATTTTCCATTTCAATGTCATTTTCAATTACAATGCTAGAATCAAATAGACCCATGTCTTTAGGTGCACCAACATCTTTAGACGGACCAACATCTATTTGTAATGAGTTCAACAACACACGTGAATGCTAGTGTTCAACATATATTTCAATAAGTTCAACTTCTTTTCAGACATGACCAAACAAAATTTTAGAATCACTACATTATTGATCGGAGTGTCACAGTGTAAATGCACTAAAGTGATGAAGTGCTAGAACCGACAATTTTGAAGATTGGAGGGTCTTAATTGTAACTTTTGTTATTTTGGTGTTTTGCAAATTTGTCTAAGTATAGAACTAGTCCAAAGTACTATGTGTGTCTGTAGTACTAGGATTAACTCTGAATAGTGTATCCGAGTATGTTGTGTTCGAAGTATGTAATTAGTTCAGAAATATGTACTTCTGAACTTGAGTTGTCCTATAGTACAGGTAAAGAAATACGAAACTTTTGTAGTTCCAGATTATCTGTGTTAGCCTATATATATGACTTTGTGAATGTAATTTGTAATACTTTTGGGCATTTTTACATTTTAGAGAACTCAGTGTTCTCTGTGTTATTATATAAGTGCAAATTTGGAGATTTCTTGTTTTCTACTCTTTCTGTTGCGTTGTTTACAGTATGTACAACCTCGTGATGGATTCCGCACATCACGAGGTATTGGTTCAGTGATTTGATCCATATATTAGTGTTCTAGGTGACCTTACAAGTGGTATTAGAGTAGGCTCTGTATAGAGAGTGCTCGTACTACCGTAGGCATTCACTTGGAGGTTTAGATTCGAGAGAATTTAGTGTTTTCTACGTTTTTTGGTGATTTTTGACGAGATCTGAGTGTTTTTCATCAATTTTCAGCAAATTGGAGATGGATTTTGATTAGGTTTTTGTCTTAGTTTGGTTTTAATCTGATTTCTTCAGAAAATTTGGGTGAATTTGGTTTAGATCGATGAAAATAACTTGATTCTGCTAGGTTTTTTAGTGTTCCGTAGAACACATCTGTGTTCCGAGGTTCTGTAAATGGTAACTGCTTATTCCGAATTTTCTCAGTTTGTTACAATTCCGAAGTATCGCAAATCTTAGGGACTGATTGTTTTTTGTCAAAAGTACTTCAGAACCTCTTATGTCTGCCCCACGCAGAGCACGCGCAAACATTTGAGTATGCATTGTGTTTGTTTTCTTGAAGTGCTTTCATTAAAAAAGGTCTTCAAGACCTCTTCCTCAAGCAGATGTGGACTAGTGTCTTCAAGGATCTTCTATCCTCTTCCTTCCCACTTCCTTCCTCTTTGCTCTTTCAAAACAAATAACCCTAGCATCCATCTAGCCGACACCTCCATTGATCTCCACCTCCATAGCCGTCGAAAGCTCATCTCCATCGATCTCCACCTCCATCCAGCCGACACCTCCATCTATCTCCATCTCCACCTCAGTCGAAGCTTGCTTTTTGCCGCTACACCACACCATACATCATCTTCTCTCTTCACATTATTATTTTAGGGTTCTAAAGCAAGATTATTCACAGATACTTGTTCACAAAGATGTCTGCGTATAGAGGCGAAGATGAGTATGATTACTTGTTCAAATTGGTTCTAATCGGTGATTCTGGTGTGGGTAAATCCAATCTTCTTTCAAGATTCACCATAAACGAGTTCAAGAAAGGTCAACCCTTTTTCTTTTACTTAAAATAATTCATACCCATTGTCAATCTTTATCATTTTGGTAGGTAAACGATGTTGCTTTTGTGATTAGTGGCTGTTATTTTATTTATAATGAAATGGTTTGATTTTTCCTAGCTTTTTGATAAATTTAGGGTCATGAATTATATAATTGTCAAGTGAATTTTTATTTGTGTTCTATAATCTAGATTGATCATCAACCCTATAATTTAGGTTCATAAGTTTGTTAAACTGTGAGAATTGTTCGAAAATTGATCATGTTAAACTGTGAGAATTGTTTGCAATTTTCAGCAAATCTTTGCTTTGTTAAGTTAAAAAAACAAACGGTCTTCTTCTTGCAGACTACAGTGGTTTGGTCCACCTCTTCAGCTGCAGATGTCTGCAGATGTGGTCCGTAGATTGCAGACGTTTTACCTCTGAAAAAACAAACAGCACCTTAGTGTGAAGTCACGCTTTGATTGGTACTTCGGAAGGGTTTGATATTCAGAAGAATCAGGATTCCGTATTACTGATTCATTACTTCTGAAAGGTTCCGTATTTTGTTCCAAATTTGTGTTCAGAAGTATTATCAGAAGTTTTTGTATTATATTTCGAAGAAATTTGATTGTTCGGAAGTTTCACTTTGATCAGTTGTCCGGAAGTGTACTTTAGTTCCAAAGAGATTTGTTCGGAAGTTTCAATTTAAAGAAACAACTCGGTGAAGATTGTGGGTTTCATAATCTCACCAAGAATGCAACTCAATTGCGCATGCATAGTTACAATTTTTAGCAATACAAACTTTAGATTCTTGTATGAAACTTAGAGACCAAGTTAACAAATATATTAAACGAGTATCTAAATTTTATATAACAACTTATTATAGATATTGATAAAAATACAAAGATATATTCCTTCCTTATAGAGTTAATTGCCATTTTCGCCCCTGAGGTTTGGGCACATTTGTCATTTTCGTCCAAAATGAAGGTTTGGTACCATTTTGCCCCCAACGTTTGGCCATTTTTGCCATTTTCATCCAAATCGCTAACTGAGTTTGTTTTTTCTGTTAACTTTTAAATAAAACCAGTGTTTTTATAACATTCCTTCTTCATAGAACCAGTGGTTATCTTTCTATAAAACCCAGCAACCATCATCATCAAATTTACAAAAAAAAAGAGGCTCAGATGCAGATTTATAATCATCATCATCTCGCAAAATAAAGAGGCTCAGATGCAGCCACGACTGCAACCGGAGTTACCATGCCAAGTGGCCAGCCACCATCATCGCTACAAATTTATATATACGCAGAAACAACATCGAAACCCGATCATCATCCAATCGACTCAGATTTAACTCTTCCTTATATATTAAGATTAGTGAGCTTTATTTATTATGAATATATTTTACTACTTTCCATATTATATAATTCCTTTCTTGCATTTTCTACTATAAAAAGAGTTCACATGTTTATGTTGTTTATAAATTGAGAATTAAAAGTTTGGTTTTCCTTTTTATTCGTTTCCTGTTGATTTTTACACCTCTGTAGCTTGTAAACTCACTTTTTGGGTGACAATTCTAGTGTTTTCATTATTTTTTTGAGTATTTCATTAATTCTTGTAGAAGGATAATTACACCAACGTGACAGGTAAGCAGGTAACAAACCGTACCGTAACCTCCTTTGGAATAGCAAAACCGATCTAACTAAAAACAAAGTTTTGGGTCTTAAAGGTCGAATAATTACAGTTCACGATGTGCTGAACTCTATTTAGAAATTCAGCCTCCGTGGCTAGGAGACCAAAAGTATCAAAAGCAAAACAAGTAAACACGTGTCGATTCTCTAAATAAGTTTTATCTTTGGGAACCTTGCCTGATTCCGCCTTCAACACAACTTGGCCAGCAACAAAGCCATTATCTTAAACCCAATAAGCGAGGATACTCCTCTAAGGTCCACACAAACATGTTTCCTTCTTGTCGTGTTTTTTTTTCTTTCAATTCAGCTTGTAAATTCTCAAACCAAATATACGTGACATTTTAAATTGGTATAAACACTTTCTTTTATATAAAATCCGGTTTTTAAAAATTATTTAAAATAATAGTTAATTAATTAAAGCTCGAACATCATGTAATTTATTAACTAGACGGTGGATTCAAGTCATATTTGTGTGGATATTTTTTTTCCGAAAGGCAATTGTAGGGGCCAAAGGACCCACTATACCACAGGGCGAGACAAGCTCTTAAACCCTGCTTAGGCCCAACTTTATACTGAAATCTCAATATATACACAGCATGAGTCGAACCTGGGACCTCCCTATTTGTGTGGATACTTGTTAAAAAAAGTTAAACAACTAATATATTTTTAGATTTTAATATTTTAAAATCTAATATTTGTTGTTAAAAAAAGTTAAACAACTAATCTTTAAAATACTAGGTCACTTTAATCCCATTCCTTATAAAGCAAACAAAATGATTCCAATTTTTTATTTTATTTTTAGAATAACATTTTCATTCCAATCAACACGGCAAATTACATAAGAATAGCAGGTAGACGGGCAACAAACTGCGCCGCCATCCCCTTCTGAATGGAAAACCCTAATCTACTAAAAACAAAGTCTTGCCCCTGAGGGGTCGAAAAGTTGCTGTGAACCACACGCTGAACTCTAGCCAAGAACCGAACCGCCTCCGGCGCCAAGGAGCCGAACGTGTCAAACGCTAGGGGGAGAAAGGCATGCTGATTATCCTCACAAGCTTTCGCGTGCTTTTCCACTTTCTTAGACTCTGCTTTCAATACCGCTTGCCCCGCCACAAACCCATTTTCCCGAAACCCGGCTAGGGGGGATACACCTGTGAGATCGACACAAGCATGTTTCCCGCCCTCCCAACCAAAAACTAGCACGTCAGCCGGGCGTAGGGTGGACCTCCCTTCCGTTGGGTCTGTAAGAAAATTAACCGGTGCCTCTTTCTTTGCCGAGATCCCTGCTCGTCTGAGAATATCCATTAACGCGTCTCGAACAAAGTCATGACGATACTTAAACCCCGGCAACTCTCTACAGTGTAACGCATGCTCCCCGTATTTATCCAGGCACGCTTTACGACAGACTGGGCAAGTTTCATCATTTGAGAACATGGGGATCATCAGACGGTACTTAAGGATTGACCGGTACTCCACCGCTGACATACGTTGACCTAGACCTTCAATAGGAATAACAGTTAAGAAATCCTGGGCGTGAGGCCTCTGTAGGCATTCAATGACGGCTTTCTGGTGGGGGGATAAATGGAAGTCTTCTCCCAAACTTTGTGCGATTCGACAACATAGGGCATTCGCCAAAGTTTTCTGTGGCTTTCTGGGGGCGGTGTCCTTGTTAGAGAAACCGCCGAGATCAGAGTCTGGGAGAGATTTATGCAAACGTTCCAAGGCGCTGACATAATCCGAGTCAGTGTTAGCAACCCCACTGTTACGTAAGATGTGATCCTGCAACTCCCAAGATTGAGACTTGTAAGCCACAAAAGCATAGGCAGCCAGATCTCGGGCCGAGAGAATGCCCAACCCACCAAGCCGCATCGGCAAAGTCGCGATCCGCCACTGGAGTTCACCGAAATAAGCCCCACCACATACGACAATGTCTTCTATTGCCGCACGAAGACCTTTATCAAAACATGAAACAGCATCATCCACAAAGGGGGGCTGGCAAGTTCGCAAACCAAATAACAACTTTGCAACCACCATACATGATCTAAGCAAGAGGAGTTCGCTTTGAGGATCCCGCAACAAGGGAAGGTGTCCCATAATGTCAACAGCTCGCGTTGCCCTCTTAGCTGCTAGACCACTAATAAAACTGGCATCACGGCTGACTGCCCCTCCTAGTAGTTTAACACCTCTCTCCGGCCTCCCAATCTTACTGGGGAAAAGCCCTGGCCGGACCTTCACCCCGTTGCACGTCGGCCAAAATATCTCAGTTTTTCTAATATTAAGTTGTAGCCCCAAGGCTGGACCCTCTGAACCGATGATTTCAAGAGCTTTAGCAACCTGAACAGCGTCCCCGATAACCGTCCCGTCATCCAAGTACCAAGCATGGAAGGGGAGTTTGCAGTTTTCCTGCACCTGAAGCACTAAGAGGTGTAAAGCTAGAGCAAAAAGCAAAGGTCCCAAGGGATCCCCTTGCTGGACCCCCGTGAATGCCCCGATGCGGTCATTCCCCACGTATAGCCTAGCAGGCTGGACATATAGAAATTGAACCCACGGGAATATGGAGGGGCAATGGCGATGGACCTCGCGAAGCAAAACCGAACGGTCAACTAAGTTGAAAGCGTTGGAAAAATCAACCGTAAGCATGACCAGCGAGCCATCTGAATGAAAAGAATTAAGAAACCTGTTAGCGCTGTGCAGCACCGCCTCCGCCCCATTGGGGACCCCCACCCCAAATTGGTAGTCCCCCAAGTACTTAACAACATCTTTCCCAACTTTCTTCATTGCTACTTTGTAGACCAATCTTCTCCAAAAGTGCCCCCACAACTATAGGGCGAATTCCATTATCAGGTTTCAATAAAGGGGTTAGGGGGGCCGAAGCAACAAAATCCGCAAGCACTTTAGGACATAACCCCCCTAGCCAAAGGTTTACCACTTTAGTAATTGCAGTAAACAACCCCGAGGCAGTTGCCGACCCCTCGCCGCTAAGAGCGTCTAACAGGTGTTGGGGCCGGAGGCCATCTCGCCCACAAGATGTCCCTTTTGGGAAAGATTTCACACACCTGTGGACGCAGTCTTCATCCACGGATAACACAGGTTGGGAAAGAGATGCTGAAGGGAGGTTCGGGGGTGGCGCGAAGGGATGTTTGTCGATTAAGAAATTTTTTAGCAATTAATTTCAGAAACTAAAATAGAAAAGTTAAGCTGTACAACGTGAATCAATTCTCATATCGTTAAAAAAGAAACATATATAATATTATAAAAATACAGTCTTAATCGTTAAAAAAGAAACATATAATATTATAAAAATACAGTCTCAAATAAACAATGTCACAATGTAGTGTATTTGGGTGGAAGAAGTTTCACAATCTTTGACCTCCCAAAAAAGTTTTCACTTGGATAAAAAAAAAAACAAAACAAAAAAGGAAGTTCCGAATTTATAAAATGAACAATATTAGTTTATATTAGAGTAAATTACAAGTTTTGTCCTTTATGTATATCCCAAATTGCAGGCGCTGTCCTTTGTCTTTAAAATTGATGAGTTTTGTCCTTAATGTTTGCAAATCTTGCACGTTATGTCCTTTAGGCCAAACCCAGTTAGATTTTTTGGTTAAAACTGATCATGTGCAAGGCACATGAGGGCATTTTTGTAATTTCATTTTTAGACAAATTTATGTAATTAACTTAAAATAAATACCCACCACCACCATCGATTACCAGACTACCACCACCACCATCTTCTGCAGACCCACCACCACCATCGATTACCAGACTACCACCACCACTGTCTCCACCACCCCCACCCCCACCGGAACCCTAACCCCAACCCCAACCTGCAACAATCCAAATTAGCAACCAACACCATTAAACCCACCACCCCCACTGGAACCCTCCCCTGCACCGGTCTTCACCACCACCCTCCACCTCCACCACCAAATAAAGAACAACCGTCGACACCACCACAACCCTTAAAACCCACAAAATCAAAAACCCCCAAAATCCACAAAATAAAAAACACACCCTTAATCGCCTGCCTGTATTTCTTATCCTGCACATCACCAGCAGCAAACACACCCTTCACACTAGTAATAGTCGTCCCAGGCTTGGTCACAACATACCCATCTGAATCAAGCTCCAACTGCCCATCCAAAAACTTTGTAGCCGGTTCATGCCCAATCGCAAAAAACAAACCATTCACCTTCAAATCAGACACCTCACCACTCACAACATTCTTCACTTTCAACCCACCCAAAATCAAAAACCCCCCAAAATCCACAAAATTAAAAACCTTAAAACCCACAAAATCAAAAACCCCCAAAATCCCCAATGGCGAACGCTGCTGACGTGGACACACTCGATTTCGAGCCAGATGACGATGATCTCATGGACGAAGACGCCGCCGTTGACGTAGACGCATCTTCACCTAGGGTTTCTGCTCACATTCCTAAACTTAAATCCGCCATTACCGGTGCACCGAAGAAAACTAAAGGCCGTGGATTCCGTGAAGAAACCGGTGCTCAACGTGACGGCCGTATGTCTGGCCGGTTTGATTCGCTTGATTCCGATGGCGGTCCCGGTCCTGAACGATAGGGGCGGTGGTAGGTTGGGTGGGGGCGGTGGCTGCAGGGGTGGGGATGATGGTTGCAGGGATGGGGATGGTGGTTGCGGTGGTGGATGGTGGTTGATGGTGGTAGAGAGAGAGAGGGAGGTGTAGAGAGAGAGAGAGAGTTGTAGATAGAGGGAGAGAGAGTGAAAATCTGATCTGATATATACTTGTATATATATATGTATATAAATAATATTAATAATAATAATATTTTTTTAAATATATTTTGTTTTAATTTTTTAAATAATAATACTAAATATATAGGTAAAAAGACAAAAATACCCTTTGGTGAGCAGATTTAACCAAAAAATCTATCTGGGTTTGGCCTAAAGGACATAACGTGCAAGATTTGCAAACATTAAGGACAAAACTCATCAATTTTAAAGACAAAGGACAGCGCCTGCAATTTGGGACATACATAAAGGACAAAACTTGTAATTTACTCTTTATATTATTAGGCTTGAGCAAGATTCGTGTTGGACCAAGTAAACCAGATACATGACTCAAGATCGATCGACGATTCGACTCGAGACCGGATTGATTAAGAATATCCGGTCCGATTCTCGGTCTTACTAATAGAGGTGAAATGTGAATTCAAGTTTGGTCTTCGAGTAAAAATTAAAATATAAAATATCTTAGCATAAAAAAATCATACTTGGTCATGGCCCAACCCGATATCAGTCTGGTCTTCGATTTCAATTTTCTAAAATTTTGGGTTCGGGTTAACCTAACTCGACACTCACCCTAATTGTCTGGTGCCAACAATAACCGAATGAGATATGTTTATTTTACCACTCAAAATATATTGTGTCTTCCATTGCAGCGCAGTGGTTGTACACACTCGGTGAGGGCTTGGCCCGGGGTTTTACCCGGGTTCGAGTCCGAGGGGGGGCGCGGTTTTACCTATTCCACGGGGTTTCCGCGCATCTGGGGTGTGCTACGCTTTCTAGCGGTGGTCGAGTAGTCGGCCTTTGGACATAGCTCCGAAAGGGTGGGTTTACACGTGGAAAGCAGTTAGCCGTTCAAAAAAAAAATATTGAAAAATAAATATACAACATTGTTCATTTGCACAGTATACAAAGGGTGAAGACTGACTGAAGAACGAAGCTTGGAAACGTGGTTCGATAAAGTGGTCTCGTATAAGATCACGGGGATTTGGCTCAGTGTCCCAAACGCGTGACTCATCCACCAATGGCACCCTTCGTAATTAAACACCTGTGACGCGTCCAAATATTCAACCAATCCACTATAAATACCTCCACGATTAACTGTTTCTGAACTTATCGTTGTAAAGTTACACATACACATCTCTCTTCTTTGCAGCTGTCGTCTTGCTGTAAGTTGTTCTCTATCTTCTTTTCTTTCATTCTCTCTCACACACTCAAAACACACACTTAAGCACGTAGTTATTATCGCTCAGTTTTGAACTGTTTCCTCCTACTTTCATCCCTAGTTGTAGTTGAGTTGCTTATTGATTATTATTATTATTATTATTATTATTATTATTATTATATACTTTTTTTTCTGGTTTAGATCGTTGCGTTTGGTGTGCATTTGATAAGATCTTATTATGGAGCATCGAAAAGATGAGGTATGATTTCATTGTCATTTTGTTTATGATTGTATTACTCTGCTTTTGTTATGAGAATTTTGTGAGGTTTAGCTGTAGATAACTCCAAATTTTTGACCTAATTTGGTGATTGTTGTTCATTTCGTTAGTATGAAGTTGAAAATTGTAGGAAACTGGTGTAGTTTGAGTTGAGATTAGGGTTTATGCTTCAATTAAAGTGTTTCACTTGAATGTTTGAGCAAGTAGCTTCTAATTATGTTTAGATTGAAGATTAAGCCTAGTTTTGTACTATGGATTTTATGTTGTACATTTAGAGTAATCACATTATAAATTATGATGTTGAACATTGAACATACCTGTAAGCTTTGATTTACAAGTCATTTTCTTCGATATATGTCAATTGTCATTCATAAGACAGTGGGGTATGGTGGGGGCGTGGGTTGGGGGCATGGTGCGACACGTGGACTATGGGACACCCAAGACCAAAAGCCAATTTCAAAGGGGTATGGTGGGGCGTGGGTTGGGTGGCGTGGAAAAAAAGTCAATTTCAAAGGGCTAGTGCTCTTGGCCAATGAGGTTCCGCCATGTCATGTGGTAGCCCCGCCCCACGCCCGGCCTTAAACTCCTGCCCAAGGGGCCACGCCCAAACCCAAGCCCACCCGGGGTGGTGACTTGGGCATTTCTCCCCAACCCCCGCCCCATACCCCATAGTCTAAAGAGTTTCATTGTTTGGAATCATAGTTCCATTTTTGTAATGATAACTGCAACCAGTACATATGCAAAGTGTCTCGTTTCCAAATTGTAAAGTTGAATTTACTTATGGTGCCAGTTGGTGTATTCTAGCATTTGATTGACAATAAAAATGTTTTGTGCTATGCTATAGCTATAGATGGCATTTGAGTAGGTTGAGTGATAACTTGAACTTTAAAATGGTGCAGAAAAACGCACCGTGGATGTCGGTGCCCCAATTCGGAGACTGGGACCAAAAGGGTCCGCTTCCGGATTACTCTTTGGATTTCTCAAAGATAAGAGAGATGAGGAAACAGAACAAGAGAGATATATCAAGAGCTAGCATTGGTAATGAAGAAGACCTCGTCTCTTCTTATTCCTCTTCCAACACTGCCAAACTAAACACAACAAATAACAGTGCTCCCCCTCATCATAGTTTTGATGAAGAACACCACTCTCCAACTGTAAGCACCTTCACTTTCGTCACTTTTCTAGTATTACTTCTGCCCTAAACTGATATCCCATTATAGAACCTTTTCAAGAATCATATGGCTATCTATAATTCCAGTTCAAAATCACCAGTTCTCAACAATTAACCATTTTAAAGCTCATACATCAATAATATAAGCTTTTAGGTGCTAAGAACGCCATACAATGCCCAAGTTTGAGAACACCACATTCGGCTTCTGACTACACCTATATTAGCCCACAAACTTTTAGCGAGCTGATATGAGCGGCTCGACTCGTTGACACACCTAGTTTTGGCTAGCACATGACAGTTTTGGCTTATGATCCATGATGGAAATAAGGCGGAAGTCACTATTTTTACTTTAGAAGAAGGTTTTGTTTTAGTAAAGCAAGTAGAGTTGGTTTGAAGTTAAATATTGGAAGTACCTAAAGGATTAAGTAGGTTATTTTTTTTTTCATTCTATAAAAGCTCTTGGAAATGATACGAGTTTTGCGAGTAGAGATACCAAATACTTGTCAATTATTTTGGTAGTTATCACCACACTATCTTCTTACTAGCGATCTTAAGTTTATCACACGATTTACAACGAAGCACACATAATGAACATATAGGTACTTCTTTCGGATATTTGGATCTTGTTCTTTTTTATTACGGAAGTGAAGATAGTTCAAATAAGAAGAAATAAATCTATACTTTTTCTAAGAAAAAATATTTGTAACCCTTCATATTTTTCACGAATTCAATGAGCTTGCAACTTGTTGATGAGATCCGTTTGTGATTTCTTGGTATGTTCTCGGTGGTCGGTCTTGAGTACTTTTATTTATATATGAATTTAGTTTTTCAAATTGTATATGATTCTTAGTTCTAGTAATCATCTTTGTTGATTTGACTTATTAGATCTTGGAAATCAAATCTTGACTTTTCCGATTGGCCCAACCACGCATAGTCCGTATTTATATTTAGCAGTTGTATCGCATATTCATTTTTGTATTTATCATCAAATCAATAATAGATTATGCATTTTTACACCAACAAATCTATTTTCGACATAAGTTACAAATTCCCTTAGCATATTTCTTTTATTTTTCCCATGTAGTTAAAGCTAAGATATATTGTCTAATAGTTATAGTATCTTAGGTAACAAGGAATATGCTGAAGCCATGTTCTCATCCAATAATTAATAATAATACATGGCTGGCATGGAATGTCTTTATTAATCTTTGGATATATGTTGTTATTGTCTCTCCAATTCCAATTATTGTGACCCTATTATTAATGTTTCTTCGTTATAATAATGTGGATGCATGCAGGTGAGGAGAAGCATTCTGAGTTACTTCAATTGCTGCGTCAAAGCCTGATGTTTTTATCTGCTTTTGTTCATTCTTGTTTATCTTCTTTTCACATCAATGAAACAAAAGGCGTTTTCTTGTCACGCTTACCTCTTTAGTTCATATTTTATTCTTATTTTCATAACCGTTATAACCAATATGCGAAATCTTTACGGTGTCTGTAAAGTGTAAACTAATTTTCGAGTTGGTTAAGCAGGTGTTGATGTTGAACGTACCATGTATAGTCGGCCCTACTAGACAACTAACTAACAAAAGCATGATCTGGGGATCCAATCCAAGTACGAAGTTCGGATGGTTTGTAGCATATAATGATTAGCCCGATTATTACTTTTGATTACAACAAGTTAAATATCAATTATTGCATTGGAGACCAAATCCTTATTTATAGTTGTCTGTTCTATTCAAAACAGGGTTGTCCAAACATCAAACATCCTGAACAATAATTGCTGACAGACAAAATAATGTGAGCCACCCAATAATTCACCAGCAAAAACAAACCTGACCACTGGTAAATATGTCCAGCAACAACCGTAAAAAACACCTATCCTCATCCTCCCATGCATTGCCACTAAATACCAACAACCGGTCTGGGTTTGATTCTTGTTCTACTCATATACACAATTCAGTAATCGTATTTTTTAATGAAATTGAATAAATAAGGATACTGGTGGGCTTACAGTATTTGATGAGTCACCCCACATGCCACAGTCCCACATGAGGGGAAAGAAGGTTAGGATTGAGTAACGAGTAACGACCCTTGTAAAAAATGCAAGGGATTTAGAGGTAATTTTTTTTTTAACCCCATTTATAAAGATACTACTTAAATTTGTTTTAGATTGTTCTTTTTATTTATATCGGGTTTTGGGCCGGAATGCTGATACTGTGAAGAGTGGGAGTAGAGGTGCACATTTCGGGTTTTTTCAATACTAGGTTCCGGCTTCAGATATGGTCAAAGGGGTCAATAAGCGGGTTAGGTTTGGGTATTCAGAAAAAACCCAACCTTATGGTACAAGGGGCACCACTGGGTACCCTTTGCGGGTTAGACGGGTATTGCGGGTACACCGTCACATGCATCTCGGGTAGGGGTTGAGGGTTGATGTCAGGGCCGTCACCGAAAATCACAAAAACATTTTTGGCCCTGTACGAGGTAAAAAAGTTTGGGCCCTATTCATTAATCCATTATGTTTGTTTATTGATTTGGGCAAAGTCATTAATCCATTACACACTAAAACCGTTGGGCTTAAACGTTTTGGTTCAATAAATCTAGGCCCTTTAAGTTTTTTTTTTAACATACAAATCTTTTTAAATATATATATATATATAAATTATAAATTTTTTCGGGCCCTATTTTGATTTGGGCCCAGAGCAGTCGCCCACCCGGCACTTGCTCTGGGCTGAACCTGGTTGATGTCACCGACATGGGTAAAGTGTTGGTGTTTGTGGAGATGACTGTTGTGTGGAAGACGACGGTCGGGTTCACGGAAGTGGGGGCGGGTTCTGGTGAGTGCAAATTAGATAGAGGAGGTGTCAACTACGTAAATTCATTTAATTAAATACTAGGTTAGAGCCCGCGTGTACACGCAGTTTAACAAATGAAAATACTTTAAATTTGTTCAATTTAGATCAAGATTAATAGGAAATAAATTTAATATAAATAAAATACACTTAAAAACACACATGATACGTAAAAAATACAACCAATGATTCAGATTTCACTAAAAGATTCCTTATGCACCACATTGGTTGTCTTGTTTTTAAAATCGCCATCATTATCTAATATACAAGTAACACACGGTATTAACACATAACAATACTTTGAATGTTTAATGCCTTGATTTAAACTAAAGGTAAAAGTGTATAACAAAAAGTTAAATATATTACATAAGTCCAGTGACAAAGTGAATCTACAAATATAATCCGGATACATATAAAAGCACTGACATGTTTTGATCTTAAACACCTTGAGAAATAGTTTTCCATTTTTCCATTTTTGCATTAGGAAATGACCCGTTGTAACTTTTTTTAATTAAAATGCTTCAACAATATAAATGAATGGAGAGTCTTAGCTCGTTTGTCACTTAGCTGCCGCATCCCCTTCCCATATGAAAGCATACAATCTCACTTCAATAAAAACATCCAATTAAAAATGATTAATTTATAAAAATAACTAACAATAAAAAAAAACTTCTAAACAAAATAATCCCATGGGGAGTACACCTACCAACTTTAGTCTCCCCGTCATTTTTATCAACTTTGGCTCGTATTTGTGCATGGGTTATTGACATTCCAAATATTGACAAAATAATGGTATATTAAACGAACCTTCACTTCTCCTATATTTCAACTTCAACACTTGCAACTTGTAAATTTAACCTCTTTGTATTAGGATCCACCTGCAAACAACAAAAGAAAAATGTAAAGATATAGTACTTTCTAGGCATATGAGGAGAGTGTAGGATGATCATATAGCAAAGTGTCACACTCTAGAAATTAATTCACAAAGTAGAAATTAATCTTAAATCAGATGACTCAAAAAACATGTTCCCGTGTATTACACGGGGTTGAATAATAAAAACGATATAGCTCATAAAACATATCCTAAAATGTCAAAAAAGCCTAAAGTTACGTTAATTTTGAAAACACTTGATAGATTCATGTAACACTTTAGCGGTTTAAAAACAAACACTATAGTTGTTTTTAATTTAAAAAGCATACGAAGATTGAAAACAATAAATTTTGAACATGTCGTTTGGTGACACCGATGAATTTAACAAACACATTAAAAACTCAAGCTTGATAAGACCTTTGTGATACCTATACATGCGGGTTAACAAATTAAAATGTAAGTTTTAGTTTCATGGTTATTTTCTACGAAGATATTGTTGCTATAATACATTTAAACTCATATTTATTTGGTATGCACTTAAGGCAATTCATTAACATCACCTACAGACCTGAATTTTTGTTGTTCTCGATCCACATTTTCCCTCTTCAGGTTTTGCCGTATGACCCGGTTACATAACCCAGTTCCCATATTTCCGGCATTGAGCGGGAAAAAGGGTCTAAGAAGCCCTCATTAAGTGACACCTGTCCCGAAGCAGGTTTCTTTTATTATATGTATAGATATATTTGATTAAATGTGGAATTAAATTTGGGAATCCATATAGAAGATATATGTGGAGAACAAACCCAAATCCCAAAATAATAGGAGATAAATAATGGAGAATTGAAGGGAAATCGAATTATAAATTAGTTTGTTCCAAGATTTCTTCATCTTTTTGTTGTGATAGGTTTGATTAGTTAGAGAATTTACCAACTTTTATAAAAGAATTTTTTAATATTTTGAAAAAATAAAAAATAATCATGCATTATCTACTGATTAGTTACAATACTTATGCAGTTATGCTATCATATATATCTATTGATTTAATAAAAACATTTATGGAATATGATTGTCTTACTTGCATATACATTAGCATGCCAGCATTTTGTTTGAATTTATCTCAATCATTTCTTGCTCCACTCTAAGGTCAATAATTAAAAAAAAAGTATCGAACACTTTAGGATAGCCTAGAATGACCTCTACAAATTAAACAAACACATAAGGAAAGAGATCAATTCTAAGAGATCAAATTTACCTGTAATTAGAGGAATCGAGCGATTGACGAAGAATTTGGTAGATTACAAAATAGGACTAATCGTCTTCCACGCACTCCCTCGTTTCATCCATTCGATCGATCTTCTACATGAGGCAACTTTGTTTAGACAAAGAGATAACAGAGAATGGAATCAATGAAAATTAGGATAAAGACATTAATGTGATGTTAATGTAACAGGTGTGTAGCAGTATTTTCGGTTAAATGAATATAGACAAAGCTTTAATTGCCCAAATAAATAAATAACACCATGCTCAGATTGCCCAAATAAATAAATAGACAAACCTCAGATTGCCCAAATAAATAACTGAACAGATGAATAACCATCAGATTCGATATCCATTGCAAGAACGCCCATCCAATCATTCCTTGTATCATCATCCACAACATATTCAAAAAAAAAAAAAATCAAAAGCATGTTGCATCCTAACGGTCCACAGTTATATATTAAAGTTGTTAGTTGGTAATTAATACTCGTGAGGGTCGATTGTATTCCGTCTCAGAATATATAACTACAACTGAGATATTAATTACAGTGAACACCCTAATAAAGGATGAGGAAACAAAACAACAAAAAACTAAAAAAACCAATACAAATAACTTGGGCAATCCCTTTGTTGCAGGCCTCAGAAGCTGAACAATATATGCAATAAATATAAACAATATAAAAGTAACGGGGAACCAAAAGATTAAAGATAACTCAAAGTACATACTGGCATTCTTATTTACACATTTTTAAAATAAAGATCTGAACTTATTTACACTTTTTTGAAAGCCTAAAACGATTTAATGTAGTAACTAAATAAAAATATGAACAAACCAATAGCATAATTATTACAAAACGACGTCGTACATACCTATCTAGAGTGCTACGGTATCAGATCTAGGGTTTGGAGAATGTGCAGCGGCGGCCATGGTGGGATTGGACGATGCACAGCGGCGGAAATGGTGGGTTTGGACGATGCGCAACAGCGAATATGGGGCATGTTTGGCTAAGCTTATTATAGTTAAAAATGACTTTTGGAAAAAGGACTTTTGGGAAAAAGGACTTTTTGAAAAGGAGTTTTTAAAAAAAGTGTTTGGATTAGCTTATTGATGTAAAATGACTAAAATGGGCATTCTTTTAGATATAAGGGGGTAAAGAAGGGGTATATTGGTAATTTATAGTTTGAAAAGTTAAAAGCTGGCCAAGAAGTCACAATATTGTGACTTCTTGAAACCTCCTTTTTCTTCTTTGCAAAAAGCCATTTCTAAAAGGACTTTTGGCTTAGCCAAACACAAAAACAACTTATTGGCTTTTTGATAAGTCAATAAGTTGTTTTGAAAAGCTTAGCCAAACATGCCCATGGTGCTGAAACCATCGTTGGCATTAGAGATTTGAGAGGAGAAGTTAGGTTGTGGCAGATGGATGAACTGGAGAGGAGAAGTTGTCTAGGGTTTTTGGGTGAGAATGGATGAATTGAATATGGGTTTTGTGTAATATTTGGGCCAAATAAAAGGGTATTCGGGATCCGGAAAAAAGAAGCGCAAATTTGTGCGCCAAAAGCAAAAACCAATTGCACAATAGAAAGACACGTGTCCCAAATCTGATTTCCTTTATTATATGTATAGATTACTTACGTTAGATGGGGTAAGTTAAAGTACAAAGTGCACTTAATGTACAAAGCGTAAAAAAACAATTACACAACTTATAAAAATCCTTTTTACTCATTGTACTTTAACAACCCTTTGTATTTAAACGTTTTATTTGATTTTGTTTTATTTAGGCAAATTGGAAATAAATAATCCCATCTAACTCAATTTGGCCGATAATAATCCCAAGTCAGTTATTGGCCGATAATAATTCGAACTGTTCATTTTTTTTGTAAAATAGTCGCTGTTAAAATAGCTTAACGGGGTTAAGTTTTTTTTTTCCGAATTTCAAACCGATGTTTTAGGGCTTTTGATCAGAACGAGGATACGAGTCGATTGATGTAAAACTTACCTCGAAATTGTGCTCGAAATGGCTTGATTTTTGTTAATTGGAAGTTTAAATACCCGAATTGAAGCACCGTTTTTGTGGGTTGAGGCAGTATTTCGAGGTAAGTTTTACATCAATCGACTCGTATCCTCGTTCTAGTCAAAAGTCCTAAAACATCGGTTTGTAATTTGGGAAAAAAAAACTTAACTCCGTTAAGCTATTTTAACGGCGGACTATTTTACAAAAAAAAATTGACCAGTTCGTATTATTATCGGTCAATAACTGACTTGGGATTATTATCGGCCAAATTGAGTTAGGTGAGATTATTTATTTCCAATTCGCCTTTTATTTATTAAGTGAAAATGACCATTATGATTAGGGCTGCAAACGAACCGAACGAACACGAACAAGACCTTGCTCGTGTTCGTTTGTTAAGAAATATATGTGTTTGCGAATCGTTCACGAACACTTATTGAACGAGATTTTATGTTCGTGTTCGTTTGTTAAGGAAATGAACTTGTTCGTGTTTGTTTGGCAACGAACGTTGATGAACACAAATGAGCACAAACTAATGTTCATGAACACAAATAATCGTTCATGAACAAAATATACAATACACCGACACTTATTAGATATTTAATTTGTCGGAATTTTGAAGTATTTAAATATATATAAAAACTAAAAACACAAATGAACTATCGAACACAAACGAACACGTTACCGAACGTTCACGAACATAAATGAATGAACACGATCTCTGTTCATGTTTGTTCATTTAACTAAACGAACGAAATTTCTTGTTCGTGTTCGTTTGTTTAATAAACGAACGAACACAAACGAACTTCCCGCCGAACGGTTCACGAACTGTTCGCCGAATGTTTGGTTCGTTTGCAGCCCTAATTATGATCTCATATGAGTGATACGTGTTAAGAGTTAAAAGAAAAAAAAATAACCGGGTTAGGGAAAATGGACACTGTCTAATGAGAAACATTAACATAAAGGACATCTAGTGTAACTTCGTTAGTTAAAAGATAACGTCTGTAATTTGACTCAAATTTAAAGGACGTAAAATCTTTTATTTATCAAAACACACACATTAGGCAGTGTTGATGCAATGAAATTAAAAAAAGGACCACATTTTTACGTTTGCCTCTGAAAAGATTAAGATGCCTCATCTCTGAGTAATCAAGCTTTGGATTTACAAAAGCTCAAATTGAGTTTACAAATATTATGCAATTGTCAAGCGAGTAACTACTATGTAACTTGTTAACTTAAAATACGCTCCTAGTACTCAATGAGTAAATGCCAATGCATTACCACCTTTGTCAATGTCATTATAGGCGTTGTTGCCAGTACCATATCCACAATCGTCTCCGCCACCATGTGTCATCATTAGCGGCCATAAAAACAAATATAACTAGTGAAATCCCCATTTGATAATTTTGTTTTCTAACATGGCCAGTTTTAAAACAACCCATTGGTGGTAAGAACCCATTTAGAACTGAATTAAATTGATACTTTTTTAAAAACAACTTGTTTTGACTTAACTTAATATGGTTAGAACCCGTTTAAGAACCCATTTAGAACTGAACCAAATTGATACTTTTTTAAAAACAACTTGTTTTGACTTGAACTTAATATGGTTAGAACCCGTTTGATCTAAATTATGTTTTGACCCCCACCTAAATCGACCCGTGCTTAGACAGGAGTGTAAGGCTATTCGGTGTGGTGGGCAAGCGCAAGGGAGTTTTTATTTATTTATTTATTTATTATTATTATTATTATTATTATTATTATTATTATTATTATTATTATTATTATTTGTTGTTGTATTTCTTCCATTCAACTCACCAATCACCATCTTCCACCGCCTAACCCAACATGCCCCACGTCCATGAGAATCTCCAACCCTCCAAGGGGTAACACTGGTCTTGAACAAGGAGAGCGTGGTGTGTGGGGCGTGGAGGCTAAGGATGAGAGGTTGAGAAACATGCAAACTAGTGTAGTTGCTAGCGAGAGGTTCATAACAATAAGGGTATAGAACTATAGAATAGTAATGATGGTGGAATGCGGTACGCATCCCCACGTGTTTCCTTCTGTATTTACAGAGATTGGTTTAAATGAAAATGATAGAAATGTTAACCTCAAAAATGTATGTTAATTCACATGTGGTTATGTTTGATGTGTATATCAATATTAGAAAAGGTTCGTATCAAAACCAAAACGAAGTTGAAAACTAGAAAATTATATGTGAATTTGCATGTTCTTTGATCCGTTCACAAGTGAGTGGTTTGAAAGTTTCACCTACGAACACTCAAGTCCAAGATCGATTAGTAAAACACGAATAATGTGGAATAACTCTCCAATTAATTGAGAAAATCAACTCAAAACTCAATACATCGACACACCCAAAATCATAACTTGATCAGGTTTATATATGCATAACTTGGCTACAAATTATAAACCATCTAGGACTCTAATTCTAGATAATGATAAACCAACTTGTTATAGTTTATCTCTCCTAATCCATCGACTTATATATTAGGTTCAATAACTCTGACGACCAGACCCTAACTCAACTTGGTTAAGTCGGTAATTAGAGACACGGTCCAACAATCACCCCTAATTTCCGACTCGAAATGGTGGGCTTCAACTCCAAGCTTGTCTTCATTGCCTTGATTCTCTTGGAAGTTCTCTCGATCTCCAACTATGTTTTTCGGCTCTTTCCTCTCGAACATTCTTGTGAATTTGCACCCGACTCGTCCTTTGTTTGTGACTCGTCCTTTGGTCATAAGAACTTGCACCACCATTGACTCGGCTGCAATCTTGAGCAAACACTAGCTTTCTTGGATCATTATACGTACTTCCGTGGGTTTGGATCCCTTGCTTGACATTTTCTTTGAATTCTTGAACATCTTTCTTTGGACTTTGAATTTTGAGTTTCTTCATTAAACTTGGATCTTTGAGAACATTTTGACTTGTACTTGGATTATCACCTTTCAGTTCAACTCCTTGTAGCTCCCCACCCGCAAAATTCTTCATTCCAATCATGCTAACTTGTGTACCGGAACTTGCTATCTTGAGGCTGATCTTGTACAAACGGTTCTTGGTCATTGTAACCTTCATGATAAGCTTACTTGTATTATCATGAATGGTTAGCAAATCACGTTTCACGTAAATGTCGCATTCACCTTCCGTTGCTTGACCAAGACTTACGATATTGCTTTGCAAAACTCGGTATGTAGTAAACATCGGTGAACAGGCTCTTCCCCCCCCCCTTTCCTTCAAGTAATTCTGATCTCGTTCTTCGTATGACAATAAAAGATCCGTCTCCAAATTTCACCTTTGTCGTGACACTTTCATTCAGTTCAAAGAAATAAGCTTGATTACCCATCATGTGATTCAATGCTCCGTTGTTGAGATACCAAATGTCTATCTCCATTGGCTCGGTCTCGAAATACTTTGTAATCACCCAATCTTCATTTAAAAAAACCGTCTCCTGATCACATCTCATCATAAACAATGATGGATCAAAATCATCGGTTTTAGCTAAGTTAGCTTCTTCCTGTTTCTTCACACGATCAGGACACCCTTACGCAATGTGATCAAATTTATCACAACGGTAATGTCACACCCCAACCGATGGCGGAAACATCGGGATGAGACGAACAAATTGCTCAAAACATCATAACACTATGCGACAATAT